>JADRCD010048630.1:0-10711 GCA_019843815.1 Montemys delectorum | reverse complement strand
GCTTGTCCTTCCTTCAGTCTCTGCTCCATAGTTAATCTCTGCCACTCTTTCTGTGTGTGTTTGGTTCCCCTTTTTAAGAAGGAATGAAATGTCCACATTTTGGTCTTCCTTCTTCTTAAGTTTCTTGTGGTTTGTGGGTCATTCTTCCTATATTCCAAACTTCTGGGCTAATAACCACTTATCAGAGAATGCATACCATGTGTGTTCTTTTGTGATTGGGTTACCTCACTCAGGATGATACTCTCCAGATCCATCCATTTCCCTAAGAATTTCATAAATTCATTGTTTTTAATAGCTGAGTAGTACTCCATTGTGTAGATGTACCACACTTTCTGTATCCATTCCTCTGTTGAGGGACATCTGGGTTGTTTCCAGTTTCTGGCTATTATAAATAAGGCTGCTATGAACATGGTGGAACATGTGTCCTTATTACATGTTGGAGCATCTTCTGGGTATATGCCCAGGAGTGGTATAGCTGGGTCCTCTGGTAGAACTATGTCCAATTTCCGGAGGAACCGCCACACTGATTTCCAGGGTGGTTGTACCAGTTTGCAATCCCACCAGCAATAATGGAGTGTTCCTCTTTCTCCACAATCTCTCCAGCATCTGCTGTCACCTGAGTCTTTTATCCTAGCTAATCTGACTGGTGTGAGGTGGAATCTCAGAGTTGTTTTGATTTGCATTTCCCTGATGACTCAGTATGTTGAACATTTCTTTAGGTGCTTCTCAGCCACTCAGTGTTCATCAGTTGAGAATTCTTTGTTTAGCTCTGTACCCCATTTTTTAATAGGGTTATTTGGTTCTCTGGAGTCTAACTTCTTGAGTTCTTTGTATACATTGGATATTAACTGAGAATTTTTTTTCTCAACAGGACATATACATATCTGGGCAGATTTTGTTCTCTGATGAGAAGAGGCTGGGATGCACCTGAACACCAGTGTTCACAGTCACATTCTTTAACAATGCCACTTGCTTTTTAAGCAAAGGAATTAAAGAGTGAGAGGGGTCACTTCCAAACTCAGAAAAACAGGGTGAGGTGTAAGATATCAGAAGTCATAAACTACTCAAAGATGTCTTGGCTCATATTTAGAACAATGGTGATTTGCAACTAAATGAAAATTAAAGAACTATAAGCACTAATAAGAGAGACTCATGGGACTAGGCAAGAGGATGCAGTTCTTCCTGATTTCTAGCTAACATCAGTCATCCAAGTGTACGAGGTCCAGCAATTGTTCTGCAACAGAACAGTAAGACTTCTCATACACTGGCAGTAAAGGAGGCCTTCATCCACCAAAAAGACAAAAGTCTGTGTGCTAAGTGTTGCTATTGAATCACGATGTGGATGGCCATTAGACTTATACCCTGCCCCACATCTAGGAAGCAAGTTTTACTAAAAGTTAAATGAGAAGACTATGAGCAATTGGAAAAGATCCTCATGGACCACTCACTGCTAAAGGAAAGAGAAACTCTAAAGAGAACAAAAAAGCATAACGAAATGACACCCCAGGAGTTGATATTTTCTCTGCAGTGTGTAATGCCTTATAATAAGTTTCTTTAACAATCTCAAGTAACTGGTATCTTAAATGTTTGAAAGAAGACTCTGAGATTTGTGTGACTGAATTTTATAGTGTTAGGGATCAAATCCAGAGCCTCAAATATGCTTGATAGGCACTTTACCACTAAGTTACACTAACAGGTCAAATCTTCATTTTAATGACATTGATTATTGTCTTAGGGTTTTACTACTGTGAACAGAACAAGGCAACTCTCACAAGGACAATATTTAACTTGGGTGGCTTAAATGTTCAGAAATTCAGTCCATTATCATCAAGGCAGAAACATGGTGGCATCTAAGCAAGCATGCTGGAGGAGGAACTGAGAGCTCTACATCTTTATCTGAAGGCCACTAGGACAAGACTGGCTTTCTGGGAGCTAGAAAGAGGGAATTAAAGACAACACCCACAATGACACACTTCTTCCAACAAGGCCACACCTCCTAATAGTGTCACTCTTGGGTGAAGCATATTTAAACCACCACAATTATTTTATTTAATGTGATGTATGACAGGTAACACCAAATTCCTACTAGATGATAAGAAGTATTATCACTTGGTATTCATGACCAATTGTTCTATAATTATTCCTTTCCCTCGCACTCTCCTTCTCCCTTACCCTCTCTCATACACATACACACACACACACACACACACACACACACACACAGCCTACTGAGTTAAATTACTGTTGGGCTGATTTCTAAAAGTTTTTAAGACACTGTTATCTGGAGTTATATTACAGGGAGAATTTGAAATATTCTTGCAATAAAGAACTAATAATGCTTGTGGAGTTAAGATATGCTTACCAATTTAAACCATAGGACATACCACATAGGTATAGAAACATCACCAGTACCAAATAAAAACAGATACTCTTTAAATTTTAACAAGAGAAAACATAGATCAATAAACATCTGAGGTACTGAAGTACAAAAGCTGCCCTGGTTAGGATCACTATTGTTATGATGAACCAAAAAAAAAGAAGAGAGAAGGAGGAAAGGTTTACTCGGTTTACACGTCCACATCATAGTCCACCATTAAAGGAAGTCAGGGCAGGAGCCTGAAGGCAAGAAGCTATAGTGAGGTGTTGCTTACTGGCTTGCTCTTGTTTAGCCTACTTTCTTATACAATCTAGGATGACCAGCCCAGAGGTTGACCCAGTCATCAATCAGTAATTAAGGAAATGCCCTAAAGACTTGTCTACTGCCCAATCTTATGGAAGCATTTTCTCAATTGAGGATCCCTCCTCTACAATGACTCTAGCTTGTGTCACGTTGAAATAAAACTAGACAACACAACTGACCCCTTCACAACTTGACACACAAACATATCACTGTTAAGCTACAACCTTTCCTTTCCTGTTCATCCCTCAAGATCACACACTAATATTGATAAAATAATACAACGTACTTTGAAAACCTAAACGTCCCACAATATGGCAAATTCAAATATTTTAAAAGTTCAATCTCTTTAAATAATTTTAAAGTTTCTTTAAAAATCTGAAGTCTTTCAACTGTGGGCTCCTATAACATCAAAAATAAATTAAATAGTTTCTTATTTCAAGAGGGAAGAACAAGAGCACAGTCACAATCAAATCAAAGCAAAACCAAACTCCAACTATGTAAATAACTCAGTATCCAATGACTAGGATACCTTCAAGATTTAGGCCCCTCCAATTTTTCTGTGTCACTTTTCAGACTCCACCCTGTACAACCCCCTCACAGATTTTCTCCTAAGTTCAGTGTGGCTCCATTCCATGGCTTGTGCTGTTCTTTGCATTCCTCTCACAATCCTGGCATCTCCAAAATGCTCAAGTCCCTGATGCAACTGGGCTGCACTTTCACCAATAGCCTCTCCTACACACGTTTCAGGGACTGCAGCCCTGCCACACAGTGCCAAGACTCAGATATTCTCCATGGACTATACCTTCCAAACCAGTGTCATCTGGGTAACTCTTACACTGTCCAGATTCAGCTTCCAGCACAAAGTATAACTATGACCACATCTGGAACACAGCTCTGTGTGCTGGTTCTGAGAAAACACTTAACAGAAGATTTCACCTCTATGATGCTGGTCTCTTCTTAGTCACCACTAATTTGAATAATGAGCAAAAACTGTCCCACAAAGCAAAGGTTTCACTTTCGTGGTTTTGGTACCTTGTCAACCATAGCTTCTTCTTCAGCTCCAGTCATCAGAAGCATACAGTTAACCATTCTTAACTAAAAAGATACAATGAACTCAATAGTCTTTAAGTGGCTCCTTGCTTATGGAACTTTATAAGCCCAGGCTTCTATCCTTGCATTTCTCTTAACAAGCTGCCACAAAACAGCTCACCAAGATTTTAATACTCAATGGCTTTTGTATCTCAAAGCTCTAAAATCCTTCCACAACCCACCAAAAACATGGTCAGGTCTGTCATATCAACACCCACTTCTGATACCAACTGCTACCCTCCTCATGGCTACAATTGCTATGATGAAATACCACCATCAAAAGTAAGTCACAAAAGAAAGACTCATACATCCATATCACAGTCTAACCCTGAAGAGAATCCAGGGTAGGAACTTAACCAGGGCAGGACGAGGTCATACAGGGGTGCTGCTTATTAGCATGTTCTAATGTGGCTTAGTCAGCCTGCTTGCTTACAGCAACCAGAAATATCAACCCTGAGGTAGCCCTACACACAAAGGGCTGTGCATTTCCACATCAATCACTAACTAAGCAAAGGTACAACAGACCTGATTACAGCATGATCTTATGGAGGCACTTTCTTAATTTTCCAATCTAATAACTCTTGCTTATACCCGCTTGATATAAAACTAGCCAGTAGAAAAAGTTTACTAATAAATTTCCAGGTTCCACACTGCAACTAACCTTTAAATGTTAAGTCTTAAGTTTTACAGTGGAACAAAATAAGAATATCAATAATTATTTGTAAGGCCATTTAAAGCAGTTGATAATCTACCTGTTTATCTGGGAAGCTAAATTTTCCCATGTATTCTAACCAAAAGAGGATAAGGCATCAGGTTAATTTTGATACAGATATGAAAATTGCAGACAGAAATTCAAAATAATGCCAATATTCTCAAAAATTACTTAAGTTGCAAATATAGCTACTGCGTCTGAACATTCATGTCACCACTTATATAAATATAAATATGTATTTTGATGTTCTATCACTATCATTGTCCCATAGGGTAAACATCAACAGTTGCCATCAGGTCAAGTCAGTCTTTGGGGGCTCAGTAGTATCTGAACCACATGAACAAGGAGTCTCAATTCTTAGGACAACTATGATTACCTCAGGTTTTTTGGATATAATAAATTAATTAACTCTGAGGTTTAAAACAATTCAGATGTACTATCTTACAGTTAGGGGTCAGAAGTCAAGATGAGTCCCACAGAACAATAATCAAGAGTGGTATTCCTTTCAAGGATTCTGGGGGTGGACGGGGAGGGGGGAGGAGGTATTTCTTTTCTCTTCTTTTCTTTTCTTCCCTTCCTTTCCTTTCCTTTTCTCCTTTTTCTTTTTTCTCTTTCCGTTTCTAGGGGCTGCCAGCATCCCACTCATCCTCATAGACCTCTACTCTGCTTTGGATGTCCTTCTCTGACATTCTATCTTCCTCTTATGAGGCCATTCTGTCTATGGAAAAAATCCTAGATAAGTGTTAGAGCTAAGAGGGGAAAGGGATCCTCGAAGTCTACAGCCAAGGAATACCCAAAGACAATGTACAACAACATAACACAGAAGATTACTGGGAAGAAAGAAAAAAAGAGTAGTTGCCTCTACTTGGGGAGAAACAGCAAAGAACTGAGCAAAAAGCAGACTTCATATGGTTTGGGGTGTTTTGTTTGGGGGTGTGGAGCTTTCCAGAATGGTCCAGGATTGAAGCAATTATGTGTTCTAATCTTGGCGCAAGTTCAGGGATTAGTGAGATTTTGTGGCCTGATCTTGATATTTTTTATTTTTTATTTTTTCCCTTTTCGGTAGGGTAGGGCCTGGTTGCCAAAGTAATCTGGGGTGAAGCCTAAAAGCTGCAGGTCTCCAGGGGTAGGAACAACAAAGGGAGTCTCTGTGTATGGGAGGGAAAGCCACTCTGCCCTACGAGTGGGTGTGAACAGCCAACAGACAAGACCATACCTTCCGTAAGACTCTCAGCATAATGCTATCACCAAAATCCTATTTGCCGTGTAGCTGACAGGATTTGTGGGTATGAGTATTATGGGGAAATCAATATTCTATCTAAAACAATAAAGTGATATACATTGAACACTTTAAAATCATAAGGGTAGCTAATCTAATAGAAACATGTACACAGATACCTCACAAAGTACATATAGATAGCCAATAAGAATATAAAATGCTGATTGATTTCCTCATTTCTCAAGATAATTTCAGTTAACAGAAATGGCAGCGTACTACTACTATATGCCTAACAGTACTAAATGAGGAGAAGGATATTTCTGAATGTACTGTGGATCAGCTAAGGATTCCAGCATTCTACTACTAATATACATTGATATAATCATTTGGAAAATTGTTTGATTAGATTTGTATGTTCTCATATCCTATGGTATGCCAATCTCACTCCAAACGTGCATAAAGTAAATATTTACTAATCCAGACATGATGGCACATGCCTATAATCCCAGCACTTGGGAGGCAGAGTCAGATGAAATTCAAACTCAGCTATATAGCATGTATTAGGCCGGCCAGCACTAAACAGCAATAAAGGGGTGAAAATAAAGCAGAAGTAAATCTTCATCAAAATCCATGAACAGTATCATGGCAGTATTAATGCTAATAAGTAACAATGGAGAAGAGCTCAAATGTCCTGCAGCTCTAAGCTGCTGAATGGGGATCACCTCACAGATGGGAAAGTGGACAGGGATGAGAAGATACTTCATGTGCATGACTAAATGAAGAGTAAACAGAATACCATCCCACAGCAAAGCCTTGTAACTAACTACATCTAATGAAAATGGAAAACGTAGTGAAGGATGTATGTGGTTAAGGGGGTACATGAAAGGGAAGTCTAGGAATCTAATGATGCTCTGGTCCTTGACCTTGAGGCTGGTCATCAGCCGTGTCTAACTCTGTGAAAACTTATCAGAATACAAACTTAAACTTACAACTTGTTCCTTTTCAGACATATTTCTAATTTTTCTAAGATATGAGTTATTTTCTCAAGGACAGACTGTTTTAACAGAATACTGTATTGGGGCATGGGGGATAGTTGGATAGCTCTGATAGCAAGAATGAATACTGCTCTTGAAAGGATTCCGAGTTCAGTTCCCAACACCCATGTTCCACTTATACCTACCTGGAATTTTAGTTCCAGAATATCCATGCATATGATCTCCATGGAGACCTATATGCCCACAGCAAGCCACCCACCCCCATACACATGCACACATATATACATAGTAAAAAAAAATTGTTAAGCAAAAACAAAAACAAAAGACCCACATTTTGGGGGAGAAAATACTCAATTATAACTAACTATATGTGTCATAAGAGGTATGTGACAAGAGCAGAAACATTTACACTGTTAGTCACACAGCACCAAAAATGTTGTCCTACAAAAAAAAAAATCCTTAGATGGTGCACATTCCCAATGGTAAGCTATGGTCACTTCTATGAAAAAGCACAGAAGGAGGCACGCTTTCAAAGGTTTCATAATGACTTCATGAAGGCAGAATAGAACCTATTAGTGTGATGAAGGAATGCTTCCCACTGAAGGTTTTGTCACTTCTGATCCTAAAACCATACTCCATAAGAGTTATCAAAATACACAGTTGAAGAAAATAAACAAAAAATAATATTCTACTACAACACATATAAGCAAACATGATTTATAACTTCTTTTTTTTCTTCACCATTTTACAACAGTTAAAGACACAAAGTTACACATTTACAAGAATCATGTAAAGGCAATCAGACTATTCTATAATTTATAAAACTCTTCTTAAAATATGACATAACACCTTCAGAGAGGGACCACAGAGTGAAAATCCTTTTCTCATCTACCTGCTTTGGGAGTTTTTTTTTCCAAACAAGAGCTTGGACCTCATGCAGAGAAAAGGGCTGAAGTACAAGGAGCCCCTACCTGCTGATTCCAAAAAGGAGTCCCCAGGGTAAAGTACACTTTGTGCTGAGTTCCAATGATGTGTCTTATATCTTTGGTGACATTAGCTTACTCAGTAAACCACATTAAGTAAGACTGCCTAGGAGAGACCACGGAAGTGGAGGACCTACAAACACCTTGTGTCAAGTTTGTTAATAGTATTCTTCAATATAGCTTTTAAAAGTAAATTAATATGCAACTTTCTATACTGCAAAAAAAGTCTAAGAAACATTTTCTCATGGAATTTGTAGCTCTGGTAATTAAAAGGGGAAAAAAAGATACTATATTGTTTTCAGCCGTGAAAAAAACATTAAACCCTGAATACAGATTATAAGGAAGGGAGGAAAAAGTCAGGAAAGATGGAAAACATGGCTTTGAGTTATATTTTAAAAATAGGAAAGTTATAAGATGATATGAGATGTCATCCTAGGGAGAAGTAGGTCCCCCACACCTCACATGAGCAGGGAACAGATATCCTCTGCTTCTGCATGGTTGGGATAGACCTGCCTAGGGCAGCTGGGAGTTACAGTGAGAAGGTGACAGTGGTTTGGACTCTTACAAGGCCTCTTCCACACAGGCACAACCTCAGTTGTCAGTCACTGCCCCTGACCAGCTATAGGTCAGGTTTCTAAGCCCCTCCCCTAAGACTCTCTTAGGAGACCTCAATCACATAGGCTCCAAACATCTTCTTTCAGGCCTTTAAATTTTAGCGAAAAGCAATTTGCCTGCCATATAAAAAACAGAATGGACTTTGCATCCACAGGAACAGAATCCCATTTCCACATACAATGCTTACATTATCTTAAGCAATGCTTTACCTATCTATGCCTAAGCCTGTTATACCAACATGGACTTACTTTATAGATGCTGATAAATGAGAGGCTGGCACTTGGCAGAATTGAAAAATATATATTTTCCCCTCTTACTCAAAAAATATATGAGCAAAAAATATGAAACAAGAGGGACTTTAAAATCTATTACTTTTAAAAAATGTGAATATGTAAATATTTAAATGCCAAGAATAAAAAATATAAGCTAGGTTTTTGTGGTGCATTCCAGCAGAGGGAGGTGGGTATCTTCAAATTGAAGCTAGCCAGGATGACACAGTAAAACCTTGTCTCAAAACCACCATCACAATTGTTTGCCTTTTTTATACTTTATGTTATAGAGATTTCCCAACTATAATACACGGTGACAGATTTTAACACACACAATCTGTTTATAAAATCTTGTTCTGCCTTTTAGATATCATATTAGAAATATTTCCAAGGATTTAATGTCAAAGTCCTAAAAGTAGATTCACAAATATATATAATATTTTGAGTAATAGTGTTACAGAATATAGACCCATGTGTATATTACTACATATTTAAGGATTTTAATTACTTAACTTTTATAAGTAATGTTGATATGACTGACCTGTCCTCAAATAACACCCAGAGCCCTAGAACCTCGCACTACGCGGAACAGCCCAGTGTCTCCAGTCAGCAGTGATACTGAAGTGGCTGACAGTAAAAGCATCGGGGTATACTCAGGAGACCCGCTCACTGAAGCTGCTTCTCTGACACAACAGTACAGTTGTGGAAGTCCATTCCTTAAAACTACACGTTCTGTTGACTTTCTGCCTTACCTCATCAACAAAGTCAGGATTATAGTATACTTTCTATTATATGTCAGAAATTTTTATGAATTATAAGACAAGAATATGATTCAAAAGTCAGTATCATTAACCTGGCTAAAGACTACTGGCTGTACAGTGCCAGAAACAGCAAAAACTACTGCTGGTAACAGGCATTTTCTTGGGAGAAAAAAGCTAAGTAATAGCCCAATACACATAAGCCTCTGTGAAGAAACACAAAACCTCTAAAGGACTTAGGTGATTAAACTTGTAAGCCCAATGTCACACTAACAAGGAGCTAATCTGTTGATCAATGTACTTGAGGTAGTTCAAATAACCTAAAGGTTAAAAGTGCAGAAATGAAACACGGATCAATTTCCTGGTAGGCATAGATATCATGAGCAAATCTGTTATATATCTCCTTCAAAGAAAAGAAAATTCTTTTCACATTTGTTCTATGCATGTAATTAATTTGAAGAAAAATGTTATTGTATCTTGAAGGCTCTGAGGCTTGCTCGTCTCACGAGGACCCTGGAACTTTCCCTATTTTGTTCTTGAGAAAGCCATAGGGAATGGATCCACTTAGACAATCATTACCAGATGAGAGACTTTCCACATGTGTCAAATAAGACTTACAGCAGTTAGAAATGAGTGCCTCGCTAACAAGTACCTCACGTATACATTATATAATATATACATTATAGTAAACATATATTTATACATACACATACATATGTATGTATATACATGTATATATTACATATGTGTATGTATATATATACATACACATACACACACACACATATTCTCCTGTCCCATTGTCTAACTTAGTTCATACTTTATAGTGGCATTATTGTAATTTATTTTCCCTGCTGAGAAATATTTGGGTCATAATGACTAAAATTTTGCATACAATATTAAAAGATAAATGATGGCTCTGTTCAACACAGCCTAATGTTCTCTATAGATAGCTGTGAGGTGGTACAGAGATAGGTGTGATGAGGACCTTTATGGAAGACTTAGTATCTGGTATATTCTCAAATTGTAGATAGTCACTATTTAGCAAAATAAAGGAGTACTAGTTAGTTCCTGAACCTGGGCAAGATCACTTTAGCCTTTAGTTTCTCCATTTGACAAAACGAAAAAATATTCATTGTCCATGTATCAAATACGTTGTTTTAAGAAGTCATATAAGATAATATAAGGTACATAGAGAATAAATAATACAAAGTAATATCTGGATGGAAGGCATTTTACCAACAATCATTTGAAAATAATATTTCTTGTTTGTGGAAACATGGTAAAATGACAAGAACTTCAAGTCTTTGAAGAAAGTAATTGAAGAAGATACCAGAAGATGTAAGGATCTCCAATGCTCATAGATTAGTAAGATTAACATAGTAAAAATG
>JADRCD010048578.1:0-12525 GCA_019843815.1 Montemys delectorum | reverse complement strand
TGAACAAGTATACGAAAATTAACGATTCAAGCCATGTAAGGACAGATCAAAAGCAAAGAAGGCCGCAGCGTAACGAACTCGAGCCTGGCTGCTCTCCCTCTTGACGCTATCCTCGTCTCGGCTACACGAGGGATTCTTAGTAAAGGTAACCCCCAAACACTCACCCACATCCCGATGTCCCTGCCTTTAAAATATCGGCCTCGGAGGGTCGACTAGTCTGTGCTGAGACCCGTGTTTTTTGCGGAGAGCGCTTCCCGCGCCCGCATCCCGCTGCCCTTGGCCACACTTTGCGCCCTGCCCTTCTCCTTCAGAAGGCCTCGTCTTTTCCAGTCACCTATGCACCATCCGCAGCAGCTGTGTGCGCAGGGACGGTTCCTCTTGGTTCTAACAGTTTTGTCTCTGTGCTGACTGATGTGGAACTCCTGCTGGAGTTCTGCCTACCTGCCTCGGTGGAAATCCATAGCCTGAAGACCTGGCCGACCCCGGAAATTTTAAGTCCTTGGCTAAGAACCTCTAAGAACACAACTGCCTGGCTGGCATCCCTGCGCTTGGCGCTTATTAAGTAAGGACTTAAGGTCTTCCACTAAAGTCTCCGCTGAGGAAGCCGGACTTCAGAGCCTACTCTGGCTCATTTAGCGACCCCAGCACGACAGAAAACAGCACACCTTAGAAGCAAGGCTGCTGTGAACGCTGAAAACCAGGTAGCTGATTCTGCAGATACCACGATCTGAACTTGGAAGCAGCCAGAGAGGAGATGCTCACTGACCAAGTTTCTGCTGGCTTTGAGACAGCATGTGATAAGGCTGTGGTGAGATTCTCCAGCATCCCGGAAGCACGGATTTGAAGGAAAGGTCGGAGATAAAGAATCTGCCCCCTGTTGGCACGTTAGAGGTCCCAGCCCTTGCACCTGGATTTCACTCCTACGGAGCGTTATTGCATTCCTGTGGTTGTAAAGGCTCCCAGTGACCAACAACCAACTTCTATACTCCCTGGACCACCCCCAGAGTGGTAGTAACGACAATAGTTCAAACCTCAAATGGGCCCTCCTTCACAGAACAGCCTTCCCCGGCAAGCTTCAACTTGGCCTGCTGGCTTCATTTCTCCTTTTTGTCTCTGCTCTCCCTGGGCCTTACTAACTCAGGAGGCTGCTTGGGAACTTCTGAAAAGTGGCCATGTCCTCAGAGTCCTCCAGCTAGACCAAGGAAGTTTTAGGGAAACTAACAAAGAGGGAGGCAGTTGTGTGTCCCTTGGAGAGGACTGGAGAGGGAGCAGCCTGGAGAGGGAGCAGCCAGGAGAGGGGAGCAGAGGCCAGCGGGCTTGGCCGCTTATGGAAGGGGATAGCTGCTGTATTGTGTTTTGATCTCTTAACTTTATCAGCTTATGGGCTCACGTTTAGGAAAAGCAAGTGCCTGGGATCTAGAATTGAGCATCCCTTCTGAGCTGGATCTTATGGGAACAGTAATTAAGGGTAAGGAAGCAGAAAGCAAGGGTCTGGACCGTGGGGAGTTCTGTATAGTGGGGTTAGTACCGTCAAGCCCCTGCCCTGAGGTCCTCCCACCCATTTCTGCCTAGAGTCCATCTTCAGTTCCCTGAGAATCCAGGACACCAAGGCTCTTCCATGCCAGGCCATTTTGAGGGTCTGATAGCTCTAGGGTGAACCGCTCCAGGCTCTCTGCTCTGTCTGACAATTTCCTCTTGTTTGTTTGACATCGTCCATCTCTCTGTCCTAGCAAACGGAACTGTCTCCAACCAAACTGTGATGATGGAGAACAAAGAAGAGTGTAAGGGATGCAGTGAGATTCCTCCCTGCATTGCCTGTGGGTCATGAAGGAGATTATTCCTCCAGGCTGGGATAGCCAGAGGCCAGGCCTTGCCGGACTCTCCCAGGTCTTGAGGACACACGTGGGAAACTTATTTCATAGTCTGGGTGGCCCAGAGAGTCATAGACCACTTTCCACCTGAAAAAGACTACCAACTTGCCCTCCAGACAGGGATTCATCTGATTCTGTGTACCCCTCCCCCTCCACACACACACACACACACACACACACACACACACACACAGAGCTGTGATCACGACATGAAGTCCCCAAAAGGAAACTGCTTTTTTTGGTGCCAGCTAGCTAGGCCTCCTAGGGGCCAGGCCCCAAGTTAGAGATGGGCCTGGGGCCAAAGAAGGGGCCCCCTGAGTCAGCAGGGCGTCTTTGTGGCTTAGTGGCTTCCATCCCTGTTAAGGAAGAACTTTATGGGGACATTGCTGGGGGGGTCCTTTCCAGAGGGGAAAGGTGGGGGATGATCATGGTGACCTTGCCAGGTGGGTCATCTAGGGTTCCTGAGTGACAGCATATCAGGGTGAGGCTGCTGGGGACTGTTCCCAGCCTGCTCTGGAACCCTCCCTGACTGCTAATGGAGGCAATGAGGAAGCCATCAGAAACGACTGAGTTGGGAGGGGCAGACAACGCTTAGGATATGGGGAAAGGGGGTTGTGGTACTGGTCCCTCAATAACTCCTCCAAAGCCCAGCCTATCTGGCTTCCACCGTTTATGTTGGAGCTTGCCCAGATGTCACAACTTTAGGATGGATGAGGACAGGTGATTCCTTATGGAATCATCACTGTCCTGGCTTGGTCTTCCACCTCAGAGTTGGGAAAATTAACATCGACGTGAGACTTGAGCTTCAAAGACCAAGGTCCAGGGAAAGCAGCCAGAGGTGCTCTATGCAGCTCTGTCCATGCCTGCCTGGATCTGGGTAGCAGAGGCATAAGCCTGAGGGCCTGGGAACCAAGTCCAGCACAGCCAGAACAAGAGAGCACTCTAGGAAGGGGTGGGAGATGTCAACCACGCCATCCTTAACCCCTGCCCCCACTCTTGGCCCCACCAGGGTGGCAGTCCCCGCTGTGGCGCCAATCCTGGCACCTCCATACCCTGTGGGACACACCACCACAGAGCTCTTCCCCGAAATGAACCTCTCCTCTGGCCCCATCACATCTTCCCAGACCACAGAGCACATAGCTCCCTAGGGCCCCCTCCCCAGCTGGAGGCTCAGCAGTCAGTCCTCTGAATGCCAGGCTCCGAGGGAGAGGGAGGGGGGCTGCCAGGAGGAAGGGAAGGAGAAGGGGGAGGAGATTGAAGCTTCAAGGCTTCCCCTCCCTCCATCCCACCCACAAAACCCTTGCTTGGGTTTCCATTCTCCTTTCTGTTTCCATTGCAGCCGAAGAGAAGGCCTCCAAAGCTGCCAGCTTCCCACAGCTGCCAGTGGATTGCCGAGGGGGTCCTAGAGACGGACCCTCTAATGTGCAAGGTTCCCCGGGCCCCTGCCTGGCCAGCCTGAGTGTCCCTCTTTCCCCGGGACTCCCCGACTCCATGGAGTTGGCCAAGAGCAAGAGCAAGAAGCGCCGGAACCGCACAACCTTCAGCACGTTCCAGCTGGAAGAGCTAGAGAAAGTCTTCCAGAAAACCCACTACCCTGATGTGTATGCTCGGGAGCAGCTGGCCTTACGAACGGACCTGACGGAGGCCAGGGTACAGGTGAGGGCATGGTGGGCACCAGACTCTCTGGCTGCCACAGACACTCAGGCCATGGACCAGACCACAGAGGAGCTAGGACAGGTGGGCATCAGTGTCTCACAAAGCTACCTTGCCCAGGCCTTGCTGGGACCTGGCCTTTTTGGAGCTCAGCCTTCAGGCTCAGCTCTGCTGTGGCCATAGACTTTTCTGTACTTTCCTTGGGTCAAGGCTTAGGCACAGGCTTGCAGGCAATAGCATCTAGGAGCCCTACTTACTAGCTAGCCAGGGGGTTTGGTACATGTCACTCAATGGATTTCTATTGCCTACCTTTGGAAAAGGGGTACCAGTAGCAAGCCAGAGAATCCTTGAGGGTCACCAGTTGAGCAGCATTTTGGAAGAAGTGAGTGCTGGCCAGGATGAGAGGGTATACAAGACTAAAGGGTATACAAGAAGCTCCTAGTTAGAACATGACCAGGAACCCTTTCTCTACTTCAACAAGTCCTTCTGTACAGAGACAACCCCTTAGGGTCTTTGCCTAAGGTCACCGCTTCCTGTAGTGGGGAACCCGGCCAATTAGGAAGGGAGAGAGAGGGGGTGGGTGGTTGCTTGGAAAGAGAGAAGGAAAGCTATGGCCAACGGTGTTAGAAGCAATGGGAGCACATGAAGGTGGCAAGCTAGACTGTGATGGAGAGGCGAGAGAAAGACTGAATATGTGTGGCCTTGCTTTGATCATGGTTTAGTCAGAGCAGGCTCCCCAGTGGGAGGAAAAAAAAGGCACTGGAAGGGGTGTTTGGGGTTCTAGAGAAAGGTGAGGTGGCTGCCTTGGCAGGGGAACCGAACCGACTGCTCCCACACCTAGGGAAGAGGAGGGGTGGAGCCCCTCTTAGCCGCTCCCTGATGGGCCCCTTCCACTGACTCTTGGGAAGATGCTAGGGTGGAGACCAGCTGTAGCAGGCAATGGGGCCCCACAGCCAGAAGCCAGAACCATCCATCAATCAAAGCAGACCTGACAGCCAGATCCAAAATAGGACCAGAGGAGCATTCTTTTGACGGTTCCTCTCCTCTGCTGTGTCCTGCTTTCCTGTTCTGTCCAGGTGGCAGATAAAACTGCCCTCCGTGACTGTCCATCATGGTTCTCTGAGCTATGGGAACAACCCCAGATTTTATAAGCCAAGGGAGTTCAGAACAGGGAATATGATGTTGGGGTACTGTCTGAATTTCTCTTCCTGGTGGAAATGCAAGATGAGTGTATGTTTGGGGGTGCACACTTTTCTCATTCCTCTCCTAAGCCCTCCCCCTCTTCTCCTAGGCCTTCCCTCTCCTTTCCTAAGCTCTCCCACATCATCTCCTAGTTCCTCCCCATCTTTTCCCTTTTCTTTTTATTTTAATTTGGGGGGGGTATTTGGAAACGGGGTCTCACTCTGTCTAGAACCTAGGCTGTTCCATGCTTCAGTTGACAACCAGGTTGAACTCCTCTAAGAGGTTCAGACTAAAGCATGAACATATTACAGGCATGAACCACCAGGCCCAGCTCTGAGGCCTTTTCAACCCTAGAAGAATACAAATGTAGTCACAAGACTCCCAAACCCAGCCCAGAGCCTCCCCAACCGCCAAGGCCCTAGAGAGTTGGGAGGTTTTTCTCTGACAGGAGCATGAAGCTCACCATAAACTCCACCCCATGAAGGGGACTAATTAAGACCACACATGGGACAATGGAGAGGGCAAGTCCCAAGCCCAGGAAGAGCACCACGGTGGAGAGGCTCCAGGGGGAATGGGTGGTGACAGGAAAGTGATTCCCCTTAGAGGCCTGTCTGCCTGAGGAGTGGAGAGAGGTGGGGAGAGGGGAAGCAATTCTTGACCTTGGCCAGGCCTGCCCTGGTATCACAACAACCCGGAAGCTAGGAGAATGGGAGGATGCACAGCCTCTTCTTAGCTCTCAAGTTACTGGCCTGGGTGAGTGGGGGTGACCGTGGAGCAAGGACTAGATGAGGACTGAGGTGTTCTCATCCCAGTCAGGAAGACATATAAACACAGGCACGGGGTTTTTTTTTTTTTTGTTTGTTTGTTTGTTTGTTTTGTTTTGTTTTAATTTTTATTTCTAGTTGGATCCCTAGAAAACAACAGTTGGTTTGTATGTGATTGGTGTGGTTGGTTTGGGCTTTGGTTTTGGATTGCCAGGGTTCCATGTATCTTAGGCTGGCTTCAAACTCAATATGTGATTGAAGCTGGCCTTGAACACCTATTTCTCTAGCCTCCACTTGCCAAGTTCTCAGATTACAAACAGGAACCATTACACTCACCTTGGCTTGGTTTTGATATTTCCAACATCTGACATAGTCTTTTTTTAAATGAAAGAAATAAAATCATATATACCAATGCAAGAAAATGAAATTGGATCAGGTTTATGCCAAATTCATCACATATACACCCAAATGTGTATAAAATATATCACACACATACACACACACACAGACATACACACCTGCCAAGAACTCAAAAATGATTGAGAAGCAAGCTCTCAAGAGATCATGGGCACAGAACAGAGTGCACTGAGAAGTGGACATAGTAGAGCTCCAGTGGAAGAACCCAGCCTGGATGTTGAAGAGATGGGTAGCCCAGGAAATGGAAGCTCACTCACAGGCGACACAGCAGGTATCTTAACAGAGGCATGGGTGGGAGTTTGGGAATCATCTAGGAAGAACCAAGTGCTCCTGCCTGGCTGGACTTGAAACTGTGACGAGGGTGGGGGACCGTACCTAAGCAGCCTTGCCAGGAACTGGGCCCTAGGCCAGATGTTGCAGGGAACCACCGAAGGGTTAAACAAGACCTCAGCCTGAACACTGTCCTACAAGGCAGATCAATCTGAGAAGCCAAGAGGACAAGACTCACTCACACACTAGCACACCCGGAGGCCCACAGCTCCCCTTCCCCTACAACATTGTGAAAAGATGTAGCCAGGCTGGAGATGAAGAGAGTGACTCAGCCTAGGGAATGGTTGCTGCAGGCTCCGGGGCCAGTAATATTGCTCTGGGTTTGGGCCTCTCCCAGGCTCCCTTGGCCCTGGGAACAATGTGGATTTCTAAGCTCCTGTCACTTGGGACTCTGCGACTTGGATCTAGATCGCAGGAAAGGGCTCAGTGATTACCCTCACCCCTTAGGCCTCAGGGCTGCTCCTGCACCCCTTAACCCTCCGCAATGGTCCCCAGGTCTGGTTCCAGAACCGAAGAGCCAAGTGGCGGAAGCGGGAACGTTACGGGAAGATGCAGGAGGGGCGGAACCCCTTCACTACGGCCTATGACATCTCTGTGCTGCCCAGAACTGACAGCCATCCTCAGGTGAGACCTTTAGTTCTACCCTTCATCAAAGCCTGCTCCTGAGTTGCCAGTGAGAACATGTACTCTGGAGGAGGAGAGGAGGCTGTAGAGTTGTGGGCAAATCACTTCTTCCTCCACAGAACGGGGCTGTTGCTCACTCTGATACATATAGAACATAGAAAAATCAAAGGAGAAAGTACAGTTCTGAGAAGCTGTGGCTGGGACACCCTGGAAGCCAGAGTGGGGGGTAGGGGGGGATGGGTCTGGACCAAGTGGAGATGTCTAGAAAGCTCTTGAAGCTTCAACAACACTGAGAGCTACCAGGGTAAGGCAAACAGCTTCTGGACAAGTAGCTTACATCCCTTCTTCCCCCTTTTCTCTTCAGCTACAAAACTCCCTGTGGCCCAGTCCAGGATCTGGGAGCCCAGGGGGGCCCTGTCTCATGTCTCCAGAGGGCATCCCCTCTCCATGCATGTCCCCATACTCCCACTCCCATGGAAATGTGGCTGGCTTCATGGGGGTGCCAGCCTCCCCTGCAGCCCACCCTGGCATCTATTCCATCCATGGCTTTCCTCCTGCCCTGGGAGGGCACAGCTTTGAGCCTTCTCCGGATGGCGACTACAAGTCCCCAAGCCTCGTCTCGCTCAGGATGAAGCCCAAAGAGCCCCCCGGCCTGCTGAACTGGACCACGTGATGGGTTACATGGACACAGACTGAGCTGTCCGCTTCTCTTCCTGCTCTGGCCTGCTCCTAGCCCATCTCTACCTGAACACCAAACAGCAAAGCCTATTACCTCCGTAACCTGGGTGGTTCCAGAAGCTTGGGAGAGGAGCTGGGACCCTCAGCCTCCTGCAGGGAACAGGCTACAGGGTCTTAGCTCTTCAAATAGGTGGGGCTGCCTAGGAGAAAGGGACTTCAAAGCAGGCAGGACTCTTCCTTATAAAATGGGTCCCCTCATTTAAATTGGGCTGGAGAAAGGGTGACAGATGCCCCCTGTTTTCTAAAGACTGTTTCTAAGTCCAGAGAGCCCAGGAAGATGGGAGGAGGATGAAGACTGAACAGGGAGGAGCTCTCTGCGGTTCTTAGGGTTGACCTCACTTTTGCCTTCTTACCACCAGGGGGCAGTACGCTCAACTCCTGGAACTGACAGGATCCCAGAAGGTGAAGGTCAGCTCAATAATAGGTGGGAGGCCTCTTCTAGTTCAAACATCCCTAACTTCTACCCTGTGCCAGTCTACCGAGATACTATAAAGTCATTTTCTCCAAGTGGGGAGAAGTTGTTCCACCAAACATTAAATATTTGGATTTGCTTTCATGGGATCAGGGATATGTCATGAAAACCATACTGGCCGTCGATCAAAATAAAAAAATGGTTTTTTTTTTTTCCAGTCTCTGTGCCCCGGAGACCCAGTCCCCAATCTTTGTAAAGATACTTTTGTTTTGCTGTAGTGTGCTGCCCAGCGTAGTAATAAACACAGTGGCGTTTTTCATTCTAGGCTGTCTATCCCCAGGGTGTGGTCCTCAGTTGCTTTAGGGCTGAGTTGTATATAGGATCTAGGTTGGACCAAACTCTCCTGTGGGGACAGCAAGAACCCAGGAGCCTATAATAAAAGGTGTAGAGTCAGTGTAGAACCCTCAAAGTCAAAGTCTGTCGTGCCTGTGCCTGGCTCTGTCACCTGCATAAGCTCCTTGGCTTTGGCAGGTCCTCAGAGCCTCTAGTGTGGGGCTTATTTGGCAGAGAAATTTGGGGGTGGGAATGAGAGTAAGCTTGTGGTTGAGCTGACCACGGAGAGAATGGAGGGGCAGGGATCGTATGGAGGTTTTGAGTGCCTGTGGGCTGGGACCCCAAGTGCTGGGGGTGGGGCAGCTGTCTCCTCCCAGATGCCCCAGAGAGCATGTCTGAGCTCTGGGGGCAGAGACGAAAGCCAGAACTCTTTCTTGTGGTTTTAGAGTATTACCCATTCTCTCCCTCATCCCCACTTTCTGCCTTATCTCTGGAGCCTGGAAGGCAGGCAAAAAGCAGGCCTGGCCCTCCCACCCTCCCAGTAAACACAACCACATTGCTCAGAAGAATTCCACTCAGTTCAGCCCAGCCATCCCCCATCCCACGCCTCATCTTTCAGGCACAGAGAAACCTAAGCACGCAAAGACACAACGTTCCCAAGCAGAGACCAAGTCCTCCATCCAATTTTCTAGCCAAGACAGTGACTGTGAGGTGGCCATGCAGCTCCATAGAAGCCAGCATCTTCCTTCTTTCTTCTTTTCACAAACTGGCCAAGAGAAAGTCACTGGCGACTTCTGCCTTCTCTAACCTGACACTGTTAGAAAGAGAGTACCGTCTAGAATGACCACTGGTAAGCCACTAGACATTTACCCACTGGCCTGTAAGGGGATCGGGGCTCGAGTCCCTATCGCTAATTCCAGGGTATGCACCGTTCATTAGAAATGTCTTCACCCACGGAATGGGCAGTGAAATTTTAGCCCTTAGGTCCTACAAAAGCCAGAGAGCTACTCGTATTAGTTGGTTCTCTTGCTGTGACAGAATACGCAACAGAGGCAACTTAAGGAAAGAAGACTGGATTCGGGCTCATGGTACAGTTTTTAAAGGCACACTTCACCATGCTGGAGGAAGCACTGGTGGCCCAAACTCGCAGCAGCCGGTCACATCGGGTTCACAGTCAGGACTCACAGACACACTGCCACTCAGCTTGTTTTCCTTATTTTCCTGCATCCCAGGTCTGGGACTCCAGCCTGTGGGATGGTAACGGCCACCGAGGCAGGAAGAGCTTGGCTTATCCTAGACACAGGTTAAAGTCTTACTCTGAGCTGGGTGGGCACTGTGCTGTGCCCGAGAGAGCAATGGTCAAGGAACACACAAGTTCTCATCTCCTAGTTTAGAAAGATAGGAAGACGGAAGGAGAGATTGTGATGACACCCAAGCAAAGCGGGGTCTGAAATAAGGACGGGACCAGACAGAAGACAGTAACATGGAGTTCAAGATGAAGTCAGCAAGAGTGGTAGATTCCACAAAGGCCATGGGCATCAACTGAAAAGGGACAGTGGCGCAGGCACAAGGAGGCCGGACGCTGGCTACTGGCTCCCATCCAGGTGCATCTGCCCACAGCTCATATTTTTCAGTCCAGTGACAACTCAATGAAGAGAAAGCTAACTTTACAACCGCCTACTTCACACATAATGAATACGAATGGGCACCCCGGAGTCTGTCTCATGGGATTATCTGTGAGCTGACAGATCCTCCCACTGACTGGGTCATCCCAGCCAGCCTGTCCCCTGGCTGGGGCACAGACAGCCCCTCACCTGCTTCCCATTAGCCATGTTCCCCTCCTCCTCCATGCCTTTAAGACACAGCCCCCAGGTCTCCTGATACCCTGCCTCCAAGTTCACTCTAGAGGTTATCCTGGACACCCCCTCCCCTCTCCCCCCTGCTAGATCCTGTAGTTTACTAAGGTCAGGCTGGGGTTCTGCTCACTCCTGGGCAGGGAAACAGAAGTAGTTCCACCTGGAATCCCAGCATCAGGAGAGTCATTGCACACAGTGTGTCTTTGCTGAGGCCCTTCTAGGTCCCATGAGAGCCATCCAAAGAATCAAGCCTTATGCCAGTTGTGGTGCCGTACACCAGCAGGGTATGTTGAACAGACAGAGGTAGGAAGGTCTTAGATTCTATACTTAAATCTCAATTGTGGCATGCACATTGACTCCACAGAAGAATGGCGAGGCCCTGTCCAGGGTGACACATTAGTCCATTCTACCTCAGTCAGCGGTAGAGACTGTTTCCCAACAGAGGCATTTAGTCCTTCTTCCCCACCTTCCACAGCCAGCAGTGCATCAACCTGAATTACAACCCAACCGTACAGACTCTCTGCGGCCCCAGGCAGGAGCAGAGCCCAGAGGAAGAAAGACTTGAGTAGCCATTTCCCTGACCCAGCCGAGGAAGCACAGCCCTTACCCTAACCCCAGCTTCCATGGCTCCCTTCCCACTCCATGACTGGAGGCTCCCCCAGCCTGGTCTCTTGTCCAGGAGGAAGGCATGGACTAGGACTTGGGGGGCCCATGGTGGGCCCTGTGGATGGAAGTGGTAAACTGTCCTACCCTCTTCTCCTGGATCTTCAAGGCACCTGGCACAGCACCTGGCCCAGAGCAGAGGATGGCAGGAGGTTCTGCCCTTAGAGGATTTTTGTTCTAGGAGACACAGGAAGTGTATGCAAATTCACAGGTCAGAATTAGAAGGGCATCAGCAACGCTAACGGTTACCTATTTCTAGTTGTCCCTGGTCAGCCAGGAATGAGGCTCTAATACTCTTTACCTAATTCAGCCTTTGCAACAGGGCTATTGTTAAGGCAGACATTACAGATAACCCTGCTGAGGCTTAGAGCGAGCGACGTGAACTCCAGGATATCCAGTAAGTAAAGGTAAAGGCTTAGATTAATGTCAGGGATAGCTGGGTGTGGCACCACACAGTTTTCATCCAGCACTTGAGAGGCATAGTCGAGGTCTGATGTTGGCTCCAGTCCGCCACGACTACATAGGGAGACCCTCTACATGGTAAGACCCTGTCTCAGAAGGGGTGGGGTGGGGGGAGAGTCAAGGTTGTCTGACTCCCAAAGGAGTGAACCTCTTTTCAGAGCAGCAGCCTAAGGCTGTCTGAGCCGAGTGTTAAATGAAGATAGCAGCTACCGTGAAGCTAATCAGTTTATTACACAACTGGCAGGAAAACAGCATCCCGAGAGATAAGCTCAATGTGTACAACAGAGGTAGCTGACAAATGAGTCCTCTGAGACCAGGGAAGGTGTAAAGTGAGGCTCAAAGCTGGACCAAATGGCACAGACCTATAATCCCAGTTATTTGGAAGGCTGAGGCAGGAGGATTACGAGGTCAAGGTCTTGCTGGGTTACAAGTCAGTTCAAGACCAGTCTGGATAGAGTTACTGAGACCTTGCCTCAAAATAAAAAGGAGAGAGTGCTGGGGATGGATCCCAGCAGCAGAGCGCTCCCCTAGTGTGTATAAAGCCCTGGATTCAACCACTAATGGGTCAAACAAAACAAAACCAAAACAGAAAAAAACACAGCAGTAATCCAAGTTCCTTTGAGGGTATACTCAGGGTTAGCCAATAGCTAAGACGGGGCTAAGCCTGGGTGGCCCAGTTAGGGCCTAAAGCAAGGGACATTTGCAATGAATCTTCTGCACTAGGGACCATGCCAGAGCCAATACCAAGCAAGGATGGCTTACAAATGAACAACTGAGCAGTGCCCAAGGATGGCAATGATTAAGAGGGTGGGGGTGAGGAGGACGTGTCTACCGTGGAGACTGTGTTTGAATCCCGGCCCTACCCCTTATTTCTGTATGCCCTTGGGCAAGTTCTTTACCCTTTCTGTGCCAGTTTGCACATCTACAAAACAGGGAGTGTAGTAGCATTTACTCGTCATGACAGTCCACCCTTCTCTTGTTGCTGTGGCAACATACGTGGCAAAAGCAACTTAAAGAAGGGCTTGTTTGGCTCCTAGTTTTAGGGGATACAGCCATCGTGGAGGAGGCACCGTGAATGGAGTGTGGGTGGGGTGCCTGGTCACATTCTGCTGTTCACAGAAAACAGATGACCACCAGTGCTCTGTACACTTTCTCACTTTTTCCTTTTTTTAGCCGATGCAGTGGGGACACCCACATTTAGGGTAAACCTCCCTTCCTCC
>JADRCD010048549.1:0-11714 GCA_019843815.1 Montemys delectorum | reverse complement strand
TTTTTTTTATTTACAATATCTCCTTTCCCATGTTCCCTCCCAAAAATAAAAATAAAAAAGCTTTTGTCAGTTGCTTAGGATTTCTATACAGTAAATCGTAGGAATTGAGAAAAACTAGCTTTAGTTCTTCCTTACCAGTAGATGCAAACTTAATTTCCTCTTCTTAACTTATTGTAATAGCCAGGACACTCAGTGCAATGTTGTGAAAGAACAGTGAAACATCTTTTCTTTGTTCCTAACCTGCATAGGAGATCTTCTGATTTCATAGGTGTGGAGCTTTGTGGATGTATGTATATGTACAGTCCTTAACTTGAGGGATTCTTTTCTGTTCCTAGTTCACAGAGACCTGTTATTATGAATGAATGTAGAATTCTGTCCAGTATTTTTCTGGCTTCCATTGCTGTGATCATCTGATTTCAGTTGAACCAGACTTTTATATTTGAGCTAAATCTTTCTTCAATGTTGGATATACATCTTGATATATACTGCTGAGTTCAACCTGCTAATTATTTTGTTGAGAAGTTTTGAATCTTTGTTAGCAAGAGGTATTAGACCGCACTCTTTTTATCATAACGTTTGTCTGATGTGGGCATGATGGTGATGCTGGTCTCCAAGAGTGAGTTAGAGAGGCTTTGGTCACTCCCATGTTCTGAAAGAGGTTGTAAAGAACTGGACTCCCTGTTCTGTAAGTGTTTTGTAGAATTCAGCAGTGGCTCGCCTGGCTCGCCTGGGTCACCTGGCTCGCCTGGCTCCCCTGGCTCCCCTGGCTTAGTGCTTTCTGTTTTGCAGGCTATATTTTACTTACCTGTACTCATATCATCAGCTGGGCCTATTCAGACTGTTTGTTCCTCCACTTTAAGTTTGGACATTTTTTTGTTTGTTTGTTTGTTTTATGAATTTATCCATTTCCTTTCAGCAATCAAGTTCGTAGGCATAGTAGTTTGTAACAATCCTTTCTTGTCTCTTATTTACAAATAACTAACTTATGTCTTCTATTTTGCCTTAGGTACTTTGACTAAGATTTTTACTGATATTTTCTGGTTTTGTTTTGTTTAGTTTTGTTTTGTTTTTTTCAAGACAGGGTTTCTCTGTATATCCCTGGCTGTCCTGGAACTCTGTAGACCAGGCTGGCCTCGAACTCAGAAATCTGGCTGCCTCTGCCTCCCAAGTGCTGGGATTAAAGGCATGCGCCACCACTGCCTGGCTTTACTGATCTTTTCTACAAATCACAGTTTTCTTGCCATTTTGTAATTTTTCTACTTTTTTAAAAAATTTAAAATGCTTTACATTTTGCTATGCATCGTCATACACTTGTTTAGGATTTAATCCAATTCTGTTTTTTTTTCTAGTTCCCAAGAGTACAATTTGATATTTAAAGAACCCCAAATCCTTAAATCTTTCTTATTTTCTAATTGCTGCGAGCTTCCCTCTACAGATTAATTTCAGCACATCTGGCTTTGGTAAGTTGCATTTTCATTTTTACTTACTTGAAAAGGTTTTTCATTTCTTGTGAGATGGTTTCTTTTCCTAGTTCAATAGTTTGGTGGTTCTGTGCCTCTGTACCTGGGACTTCACAATGTCTCTCCATCCCTCTCTGCTTAGCTGAGGCAGCCGGGCAGTATTTTGTGTGTTTTGTTTCCCGACTCTGACAATGTCTCTGCAGGTTTACTGATTTCTTTCTTGTTGAGTATCAACCTTGTGTTTCAGAATGGTTCTTTTTCAGTACCTTCCTACTAGAAGCAGGAGGAGGCTATTTCTTCTGATATTTACTAGGAGAAATTGGTCTGGGCTCCACGTGCCTGAAGTTCTCACTCTCGACCATACCTGAGCTGAGCCTCTAGCTGCTCGCAGATACAGTTTGTGTAACTGGTAGCCAGCTGTGGGCTCCCAGGGGAGCTGCTGGCTCTGGTAAGCTGTGGTTCTCTGTACTGTGGGACAGCTTTTGGGTTGTTTGTTCGGTGTGGTGACTCACTTCTCTTACATATTTTAGAAGAGCCAACTTTTTTCTTTCCTTCCGTTTTTTGTTTCTTTTTCTCATTGCTGGAATAGAAGGACCACTTCTGAAGTCTCCCGCAGGAGCAGAACCCAGGTTTAAGGCAGATTTAATTTAAAATCCCAATATACTTTATTAGAATATTAGTATCAATCTTTCATGAATTTTTGTTAATTAGGTAACTTGGGTCTCTTAGACTAAGGCAAATTATTCAGATTGAAGTCATTATCTCTTTGTCTTTGGCACATGCATAATTTTTGCATCAGCTTATTAACAATGGACCCTAGATTAGCTAACTTTCTATTACTGTCACAAACACTGGCATAAGTAAATTACTAGCTTTGTAAGCTACTGGCTTCAGTGCCTTTGTTTCCGTGGTCAGACAGCACATGATGTGGCAATCTAAGTCAGAACACAACTCTCTTCTTATGGCTAGCACACAGAGGAGAAAGAGTAAGAAACTATGGTCCCACAGTTCTATTCAAAGAGATGACCCCAACCACCTAAGACTTACCAGCATCACCTCTTAAAGTTCTTACTACTTCCCAATGGCCAGGGACCAAGTCTAACTCGTAAGCCTTTTGAGGGACATACCAGATCCAAACCATAGATAGCAAAATCCAAATGTAATTGTGAAATGCAGGCAGGGCGAATGAATAAATTCGTGGACGAACACCACCCAGAATCACATCCTAATAATTACCAAAGTTACTTTCCAGTAAATCAACTTCTATATCTCATTCAAAGAATTTCTGAGGTATGCAAAGTCAGAGGCATGTTCAAAGTCATAGAAGGCCAGTCAAGGTGCTGGACAGAGATTATGGGAATCCTGAGATGAATAGTTGACATTTTCCCTGATCCCCAGACAGTGTGGCAGTAGCCAGCTCCTATGCAGAGGCCAGGTGCTGTGCCTTTCAAAGGCTTTTCAACAATCTCTTTCTGTTTCATGTTGAATGAGTCAGGGCTTGCAGAGCTTGAAGAGTAAAAGTCCCCCTCCCCCTGAACATGGCTGGGCAAAGAGCCCTTCTGTAGAGGTTTTCACTCAGGTGTCTGAACGCCCCTTTCTTCACTTCAAATAGTGCAGTGACCACAGCCATCCACAGAGATCTCTAGTGATAGTGAACAGTGAACCTGTTTCCTAGAGAAAGCCTGTGTGTGTACTAATTGTCTGCATCCTAGGGAGGGAAAGATGGCGCCTTACATGCGACTCTGTGTTAGCACCTACAAGGCTATTAGGGGGCCTGTTTCCTTTCAAGTTGTGAAGTTCTTGAAGGCAAGACTCAGTGCCAGCAGAGTAAATGGCTGCTGGATCAGATGATGGAAAAGAAAGCATGAGATACGGTGGATAAACAAACTTTTTTTTTTTCTGAAGTAGGACCCGTTTCGCGCATTGGCCCAGGTCTCTAAAGATGTAGCGTCCTCCTAAAGCCTCATCTCACCCAACCACCCGACCAGCTGCCTTCCTCTCTGCTTGCCTCAACTCTGCCAACTTTGCAGGTAGGCTTGTTCACATCTCGGAGTGCTAGAACCAGTTTGAGGCCTCTCCATGAAGTGTGTGGCAATGGTGTCCCCAAATGGCTTGAGGTGATGAAAGCACAACCTGGGAGAGACACCTCCCTGTTTGTCTTCTCAGCCTTGGGAGTGGACCCGAGGAGGGCTTTGCCCCAACCCTGGCCTCTTTCTCGGCCCAGGGCTACAAGGGACTCGGAGTCGCTGCGTTCTGAGTGTGTGAAAAGAGCGAGGGGACTATGAGTCAGAGAAACAACTCCTAGGGCCAACCTCACCCTAGAATTGTTTCATCAAAATGGGAAGCTGCAGAGGGGGGAACAAGCCCGATGCCAAGGTCTCCTTGCTGTTTCAACTTGCCTTCGACTTGAGGGCTCAGCAAACACTGACACAGGTTGACAAACCAAGACAGGTTTGATTTACAGAGCACTCCTCTGTCCTAGGGAGAAATCAAACACTGTAAATCACCAGGGGATGGCCTAGGCTCTAGAGTGCTTATAAACCATCTGAGCAGGCCTTGCCTCTTGCCCCACCAGAAGTAACTTTCCATTGGGCAGTGTGCCCTTCTCAGAGGCAAGACGAAAAGGGATTGTGCGCACACAGGGTGAGGTGAGTCACAGGAAGAACTCGGCAGTGGCTGCGTCTCCTAGCCAGGCATCTTGTGGTCACTGGAAAGCTTGTACAGTGCTTCCCTCTCTGTCACCAGGCTCCAGAGAGACATCCATGAGCACCAGGGGCTGTCCTGCTTGATGGTGGGAGGAGGGAGAGAGGGTGCAGCTCTTAAGCTGCTACACATGTTTGCTGGGTGGTCTGCCCAATGAGTATTTTCTAGAACCTTGGAACATACCACATGCTTCTGACAGGGCTTCCTTTAGAAGAGGCCCGAGTGCTATCAATGTGAGAAACAGACACTGAGGTCTTGCCTTAAATGTGGAAGCTTCTATGAAATGTGTCATCCATTGACTAGAGAGGAAGTAAACAGGAACATGGCTAGTGAAAAGAGATATTCTGCATATTTTGTTATCAGTGACATATTTAATCTGAGCATTTAGGACAGAGACTCCAGGATCCAGGGTTTTATTCCTCCCTTCCATGTAATGAATCCATTATATTATTTGCATTTTGTAGCATTTTCTTATGCTTTGTCTCTTCCTTTTAGGTTATCCTATGAGCTAAGCAGCCTTTGAATGGAAAACGCATGCCTCATGCCTTGTGCTTTTTGCTTTTTTTTTTTTTTTGCTTAAATCATTTGTTGGGACTCTGGATATGGGGTTGGTACAATTGAGTGTGGAACCGGGAACATGAGCATTGCCTGCCATTTCTTGACTTTTAGAATTCCTAAACAAAGGCCATTGTTGAGAATTAACCTAGCTCTAAGTTTGGTAGAAGCATAAGGATCAAACTGAACCCGAACACTGAGATTCCCTGTAGCATAAGGGAGCAAGTTATCATTTTTCTCTGAATTTCAGTTTTTGGTAAAGAAGGGGTTGGGGCTACATGGCTGTGGTCCTTTTCTGATGGCTTGCTCTATCCATGCTCAGCACGTCGGGGCTCAGGACTTAGTACTTCAAGTTATTTCCAGCTCTCCCAACTGGTTACTATAAAGAGTAAGTTATTTTGTACATCCTGGCCTTGCGTCTTTCAGTTGCAAGTGAGGGACTATTTTCTATCTGCAAGCCAGTGGAGGGGTCTGAGCCAGCTACACAGGTGGGGAAAGTGGATCAATCCTCCCTTCTTGAAGGGTCTGAGTGTAACCAAATCTAGGAAGGAAATCCTTCCACCCATGAAGACAAACCTTATCTCAAGAAGATGAAAATAAAGAAAACCTGGAGAATAGTTTCATTGGTACATGCTGGACCAGTTTTGATCTCAGCCTGGGGCAGTGAGATCCTGTCACACATTCTCCTTCATCCCTCTTACACTTAATAATGTTAAATGTGCAGAGTTTATAGAGATCGCCTTGGCAACCATAATGTTGGAAGCTGTATGAAATGTGGTTAGCTTTTAATATACCCAAGGCTGTCTGCTTCCCTTAACAATTAAGCCAATGTTAAACCCACCAGTTGGGAGCGAAATTGTATAAAATATATACTTATATAAGTTGTTACTTTTAAATGTTTGTAATCTATGTTGAATAGCACAAACTCAACACAGAGAAACAAATCCTGGGCAGATTTCAAAAGAATTGAATTAAATCCTTGTCCTGGTGGTAGAAGTCCCAGGCAAGGTTCTCAAAAGAAACCCACATCTTTCCCAGTTGTTAGGAAAGGTTCCATGCTGGAGAAGCCAACATGGAGACATGGATGATGGAGGAAGGAGGTCCCAGGCAGGGCAGAGAGCTCCTGTAACTAGGGCCAGGACTTTATAGGGCCTCAAAGTATTTATTTGGTCAGTTGTATTGAGAGCCTGCCAAGTTGCTCCTCTTTCTCACATTGTTCAGCTGTCTCTGGAGATGCCACCTCCCCTATGAGAATTTCTTTCCATGTAATCAGACCCCAGTGCCTGCCTTCCTCTCTTCTGGAGGCATCAGAATTCAAGTGGATGTGTGAAGTGTGTTCATTTCACCTTGCCCTTTCACACCTAGTTCCAGCCTTGCACATTGGTGAGTGACACCAACTGTGTTCCTTACGCAAGCAGACTATACTCGTCTTATTATTGAGACAACGAGAGGACAGAGAAAGTAAGCTACCCCCGTGAAGACTCTTGGTAAAACCTACGTTTTTGGCGACTCCTGGAACAGAGAGGCCATGCTTCTCAGCATAGTGCTAAGTCAGCACAAGACATGGAGTCTCTTGCCTCCTTGGCATGCTCTGCCACCTCCCTGACATGCTCTATTTGTGCTCCCTCCTTGTCTGGCAGCCTCGGTCCGGTGCTATTGCACAGCTCCCTCTCTGGGACTCACCCACTGGGTTCGAAAAGGAAGGCAGCTCAGCAGAAGACAACACATGTAAACAAGGCAAGGGTGAAAGAGGAGAGAGACAGAGGGAGAAGACAGCAGACAAAGGAAATTTTAGATCAGAAAGCAAACAGCATCCATTACCTGAATCATACTGACCCAAAGGCAATTCACAAGGAGGGGTTCTAGACTTGGTATAAGGTCCTGGCTATTATATGTGTGAGAGAGAGTAGTTCATAAAGTAAAACCCAAGAATTCAAGTAGAGATTTATTTGATGTTTTCCAGATAGGCTAGCTATAAGCAGTCTCATACTAACAAACATGATTACCATCAACATTCACATTATCAAAACCGTATTATAATCTCCTAAGTTTCTACTGTCAGAATGCACCCAGAAAATTTTGTGGATGAATGCAACTTCACCTCATACTCGTTGCGGTAAACTGAACCAAAAGCACACCGGAAGATCTTGACACTTTGTGGATGGAGAGATGGTCCAATGGTTAAGAGCACTTCCTGCTCTTACCGAGGTCCAGGCTCAGTTCCCAGCCCCTCCACAGCAGTTCCCAAACATCTGGAACTTCAGTTCCAGGACACCCAACTCCTTCTGGCCTCCATGGGTACCAGGCACACGTATGGTAAGATATACACACGCATTGGTAAAACATTGTTAGGCATAAAGTAAAGATAAACAAATCATTAAAAACATATTAGCAGTTTAATTAACTCTCAAACCCTAGTTTTAGCTTTCATGTTGCCTGTTTGGAAGCTACTTTCGGAAGCTTGACGTTAACTTGTGCAGAGATTAGCACTTTGCTTCTAGCTGATTGTAGGGTGTGGTCATTTTAAATAAAAAGTTGGTCTTTGGACTATTTAAACATGGCTCTGTTGCTACTGGAAAAATTTGATTCCGTTGACATCTTTTGATTTATAGCACCTTTGCCAGGTAGGAAATCTAACAGTACAAGACTGCCCTATTTTTTTTTGCAGGTGTGCAGAGACCTGATGCTTTTAATGGTATGTGTAGGACATAAGCATGTGACTCATGTATCCAGTAAAGAGTCATAGTGTGTAATGAGAACAGCTCAGCTGTGACTGGAACGCTCCGTCTACGGACTGCACTAAAGGCGTGTCAACTTCTGTGACTTTATGTAGAAGCGGGGAGGTGAGAGATCTGCTTATCACTGTTATTTGTGGAGCCACTTTGTAGTGAGCACAGGCTGCTCAAAAGCAGCTCTGTAGAAGGGAAGCCAGTCGCAGTATTTCCCAGAATCCTCTTCTCTGGGAGTGTTCAGGAGAGACCATTCAAGCCGAGAACTGAGCTGAAAGACGAGGCAAGACCCCGTTCTCCAGAACTCTGAAGGCAGAAGGCCTCAGAGATTTGGGGATTACAGTAGTTTTTGGGAGAACTCCTTGAGATTTTTCTATGCTGTGTTATAGCTGACAGGTGGCTGCAGCTTTGGGATTCATGAGCTTTTCAGTTTCCTGGTGAGACCCTGAGTTATTAAAGCATTAATGTAAAATTAGAAACAGCATGTAAGTAACTGATTAAAATCAGCTGCCAATGTCATTTGCTATAAAAATAAGATGTTCAATTGGAAGAATAAAGGGAATTAATTCCCCCCAGTAGACAAAATGTGATCCTCGGCCAACCGGAGGAACCCTGGCTGAAAACTTCTGGAGAGAAGACAGACTTGCTTGGCCACAGGCCATTAGGACTTTGAGTGTGGGGAGGTTGGAATGTTGCAGGTCCAGGACCTAATTGCAAATTATCTTGACTCCTTAATAACTATGTGACCCAATATCTCTGTGGCTATTGGGTAAATCCTGTGGAATGTATAAACAGATCATGAGCTTCCACCAACCAAAAGGCTAAGAATGCCATCAGATAGTGTCTGCGGCCTAGAGCTGCGATTTCTCCATTCTGTTGTAACCTGCCTACCTGATGTTTTCACCATTGTATTTGAAAAGAGTGATGATTTATGCTTTTCTTTGTTCGGATATTATAAAGGTTTATATGAAATTGTTATGATGCTGGAACATGGAATGTGGGATAATGAATCTATGTTCCCAGGTCATGGTCAATAAACATCTCACTCCCTTTGAAAATATATCAATTGTGCATAACGATTTATGCTTACATAAGTATATAGATATTAAATAGGCAAAGCTGTCAAATACACATATATGTTCTAGACAGGTATAATTATTAAATAGATGAGCTTATAGTAAATATATTTACATAAACAAGTACCAGAGTATTATTGCATAATTTGGCATAAGATATTACTTTATCTAGGGACCATAGTTAGAAAATATACAGGCTTTATATTCTAGCACTGTCTACAGTAAGTCCAAATTCACTTACACATAATCAGAACCTGGCATGAATCAGGCATGTTAAACTTAAAGCAAAGCCTACTTAAGACACCATACCAAGCTTGGAAGCCCAGGTTAGCAGAAGTTTGATTCATGTACTTGTCCATTCAGTACATTTTGTGAGCACTTACTGTCTCCTCAGTGCTATGTTAATGGGAAGGATGCAAACGTGCTCCTAAGGTGCCTAAACGTCCAGTTAGAGAAACAGATAGGAAACAGCCAGATTTAACCAGGGGTGAGGTACATCGGGATAACAGAGGTGTACTGTTGTATTAGCACCTACAAAGTACCCCTTACCCAGAATTTGGGAATAAGGGCCCAGGGAGGAGGTGGCTTCTTGAGAAAGCTCAGAGATGAAAGCTGAAAAGAGGCGGTCAGAGTGCATGAAGCAGAAGAGACTGAAGATGTAGTCACCCCGGAAGGAGACCTGGAGCCAAAGGAGGCCCAGAGTTTCATCTCTTCTATGGGATGGTAGTTGTCACAGTGAACTCTGATAGCTTGGCAGAAGTTGCTATAGCCATTTAAACAGCAGAGAGACATAATCTGGTTGGAGATTTCAAGACCCTCCTCTGACTAAAGGAGAAGAACAGATTTCAAGAGATTAATGTGGGGAGGCCGTCGGAGTGGTTCGCATAGTCGATGGCCACACCCTTGTGTACCACGAGGCAGAGGAGTTAAGAGCTACAAAAAATACCTAGTGTGTCGCTGGTGGAGGTTAGGAGATGGGAGAAGTCAAAGGTGACTCATCCTTTATTTGCGGAAAACGAAGCTTAGATGGATTACACGGCTCACCCAAGGTCACAGAGCTGAGAAGGAGTGGGATCAAGAGGCAAATGTCCATGGATCTGACTCTGCAGTTTTGAGCCTTGACTCTGTGATACACACATCAGAATATGGCCTCTGACTTCCAACACTTACAAAATAAACTAGATGAGGTCCTTGCACCGCAGAGATTTTTCTGCTTTGTACCGACAAAGCAGTTTGTCAGCCGTTGTCTCCCCCGGGCCGTGTTATTTCCCTAGATAATTAACCTTATTTCCACAGACATTCCCTCTGTGTTTATGTAAGTTGTGATTAAAGGAAAGGGAAGAAAAGAAAAATAACTAGTATCTACTTCTCACTTAAATTTTGGTTTAAATGTAAAGTAAAACCAAATGATCTAGCTAGAGAGCTGGCCCAGTGGCTAAGGGTATTTACGCTCTGTCAGAATCCTGGGTGCAGTTACTGACACCCACATGGCAATCCACAACCATCTGTTACTCCAGTTCCAGGGAATCTGATGCCCTCTTCTGGTATCTGTAGGTACCAGGCACACATGTGGTGAACAGACATTCATGTAACCAGAACATCCATAACCATTATTAAAAAAAAAAAACAAAAAAACAAAAACAAAAAAAAAACTTTAAAAATGGCATTTCTCCTTTCCTTTTTTACAGAATATAAATCTGTCACTCTGTACCTCTAAGGCTAAAAGCCACAACCAGCTGTCACATTTTCTTTGCCAAAATGACTAAGGTAATGGGTAAGGCTGAGAAAGCTGTAAAATAATCATCCTGTATTCCTTCCAGCTCAACTCTTCTGTTATATTTGAGATTAAACAAGTCTCAAAGAGTTGGAGTCACAGACATGCCCATGGTTGTAACTCTCATGTTTGCTGGTGTGTCTTAGACCTCCTTTCCCAGAGCGAGCCCCTCTGCCAGCTCCAGACACTTGAGGAGCTCAGCTCACTCGTTCACTCGTTGGATTCCCAGTCCTTTATATGTTCTCAGGAGCTCCACTTAGTGAGGCTCGGAAGTGCCTCATCCTCTCTACAACCTTTCTCAATCAACCCCACAGGTCCACATGCAAGAAGCATTCTTCTTTCTTTCCTATTATTTACATCTAATCAGACACTCCATCCTGATACTACTGCCTTCCAAAAGCCTCTCTAATCTCGTCTTTCTTTGACATTTTTTCACTGCAGATGGTGTCCCAGACCACAGAAGTGTTTCCAAACTCCTGACAGATATCGATGACTATCATGATGGAAAAGTAAGGCTCTAAACTTGCAAACTCATAGGTATTCAACATTTTTCATAGCACTTTACTTACATGCATCTCAATCATAATTGTTGGTCATAATAATAAATAGCAAATAATTATTTCTTAATAGGCCTGTACTGAAAATTGGGATTTTCCCACAGAACAAGAAAGAGATAAAATAGCAAATGCTTAGCCATTACTATTTAAAGTAAACCAAAATATTGTGGTAAAAGTATACATTTCAACTATATAACCCCATTTCTATATATATTTCAAATAACAATTTAATGATCTTTACCTGGAATATAATTTAATAAAAAGAAAACATCAGAATGGAACATTCCCTCACAGAAATGGCAAATAGAGCTAATTTTAAAATGGAGAAATAAAGTGCAGTGTAGTACTTGCGTTGTCTGTAGTTCCAGATACTGAGGAGGCTGAGGCAGGAGCATTGTTTGAGACTACAAGTTTGAGAGCAGTTTGGGCGACATTGTGAGACTTTGTCTCAAGACTTTGCTTAAAAAGAAAATATTACAAGTATTTAATATGTAAAGAACATTCAAAATAAAATTTATAAAGATATTGAGATGTAAAGTGAATAAATAATAAATAAAAATTTTAAAAGCATATATGTGTGAATGTCATTGTTGAAGAGATTTGATCTTTGGGAGGGATCTATGTTTTAGTTATAGAAAAGTCTCTTTCATGTCTTGGTATTAGTTGAATTGGTTGGGTGAAGGTGTGTTCAAAATCGTCTTTGAGTTGGATTTTAGGGGATGTATTTTTTTCAATTAAGTTCTTTTCATTTTTTATCAATGAAATTATTTTGTCTGTTTGCCTTCATGTTCGTATGGCTAGTGAAATAGATGTTACTTTGGTCAATTCACATTTTATATAATTTTCTGTTTTTTTTTTTT
>JADRCD010048528.1:0-13331 GCA_019843815.1 Montemys delectorum | reverse complement strand
ATTGCACACGGGAGAGTGAGTCAAACTGCCATATGTCCTCGAGGCCCGCTGCCTTTGGCCCCTACGACGGGATTAGGCTGATGCCATAAACCAGGAGCACACCAATGAGTAGTGATCCAAAGGATCCCACCGATCTCTTGGTGCTGGTAATGGACAGCACATCAGCTAGCCTAAGACATGGGGCATTGGCCAGAGCCTATCATTTAAAACAAAAAGGGGGAGATGTAGAGAGCCGCACCCAAGCCCGCAGCCTCCATTACAAGATGGCGCCGGCATCCGGTTTCTTCTCCCCGTAACACGCAGTCTGCGCATGTGCCTAGGGCCAGAGTGCGCTAAGTCTCAGCCCATCTGTGCATGTGCTAGGGCCAAAAAGCGCCAAGTCACAGCCTATCCCGAGGCGTCTCATGAGGTAATGAGCAAACAGCCAATCAGAGATGAACACGCCGCTCCAGGGTGTATATAAGCAGTGCATTCTCCAGGGCTTGCTCTCTCCTCGCCACATGGTAATAAAGGTTTGCTGCAGAAGGATCCTGTGTGTGTGTCCGTGTATTCCTGCCGGTGGGAAAATAGCGCGGACCACAGAGGTCTAGAGAGGTGGCTCCATGGTTAACAGCATAGCACTAGCTGCCTTCCCAGAGGACCTGGGTTTGGTTGTTAGCACCCACATGGCAGCTCATTACTTTCTGAATTCCAGTCCCATGGGATACAATCTGACTGCCACACGGTGCACGGACATATATAAAGGAAAAACATAAATTTTTTAAATTTAAAGATTAAATTCTAAAGGAGAAGAAATACAGAGAGCCAATAAGTATTTTTAAAAATTAGCATCATTAGTGATCAAATAAATGCAAATAAAAACCACACTGAAATTCCATCTCACCCCAGTGAGAGTGGCTATCATCCAAAAATCCAATGTGGAGCTAGAGAGATGGCTAAGCAATTAATACTGGCAGCTCTTCCAGAGGACCCAGGCTCAATTCTCATCACCCACATGGCAGTCCATAAAACTGTCTATATAATTCCAGTCCTGGGGGATCTAATGCCCTCTTTGGCTTCCTTGGGCACCAGGTCAGACATGGTGCACAGACATACATGCAGGGAAACATCCACAAAATAACATTTAAAAAAGCCTTTATTACTATTAGTGAATGTGAACTAGTGCAGCCATTATGGAAATCTGTGTGGCGCTTTCTCTCAAAACTGAAACTCGAGCTGCTGTCTGCTCCAGCTGTAATAAACATGGGTATATACTCATGTATGAACATGAAATTAGAAGGGGATTATGTGGGAGGAAGAAGGGGCCAAAAGATATGCAAGAGAACATACGACATCATGGGGAAGGAAGAGATAAGCCTGCATTTAGCAGAATCTACATTCATCAGTCTACACACATATAGGAAATCAAGATGAGCAAAGGAGGAGGCTACTCGGGGAGAGAAACAAGGGTGGGTAATGGGAAGGGCTATGAGTAAAGCACAATAATACATATGTAGGAAAATGTCATATGGAGCTGGATACTTTGTACAACTAGCAATATGAACAAAAATAATACAGCAGATTTTAGTTATATAACTAATAAGCAAGGGTTTTTCTTTTCGAGACAGGGTCTCCTTCACTGTGTAGCCTTGGCTGGACTGAACTCATTATGTAGACCAGGCTGGCCTTGAACTCATAGCAATCTGCTTGTTTCTGTCTCTGAGTGCTATGATTAAAGGTGTGTAGCACCACGGCTGGCACTTTATTCTTATGTAATATTAGTTCAAGATATTTCAGGTGAATGTTCTGATCTGTATTTACTTAATATAAACGAATCATCATTATTCTCCTAGACTACTTTTCCTTTTCCATATAGATATGTGGTGTGTATGTGTGCTCATGTGTGTGTGGACATGCACGGTGTGTGTACACTCATGTAGAGGTAGGTGTTGGTGCTGGGAATCACCAGCATTTTTCTACCTTATTTACTGAAGGAGAGTTTCTACATCAATTCTGAAATATGGCTAGGTCTCACTAGCCAGCTTGCTCCAGATCTCTGGTCTCTGCCATCCCTGTTTTGTACAGGCCAGTCACCAGGCCCACCCAGAATGCAGATGGGCTCTGTAGATTCAACCCTAGACCCTTTGTGGATGCAGCAAGTGCTTTCTACTGCTGAGCCATAGCCATGGCCCACAGACTACTACTTAAAGGAACAAGTTTAATATCTGACCAACCTTACATGGTTGGCCCTCCCGTCAAATTGATTGGCACAAGAGCTCGGATATATAAAGCACTCCTCTGGGCCTGCATGTGAGGCATTTCTGTGAGGATTAACTAAGGGGGAAGTAGCTGCCCAGAAGGTGGATGGCCTGGGCCTGAATGGAATTAGAAGAAACAAAGAAGAAAGTCCAGCACACAAGCACTCTGCTCTCTCATGCGTGCATGTTCTCCCCCTCCCCTCCCTCTCCCTCTCCCTGCTCTACCATGCCCTTCCTGCCACAGTGGATGGAAACCTCTAAAACCGATGTCTCAATAGATGGCTCCTCCCTTTCAGTCGTTTCTCTCACATATGTCATAGTCAGTGACTAACACCTCGGCACACATAGATGTTTATGAGCTGCACTCTTGATTCTCAGTGCACCTTTGGATTTAAATGCCCTTAATGTCATGTATGGAGAAGAGAGGGACATAAGAAAATTCCATGCTGGGCTGAAGAGATGATTTGGCAGTTGAGAGCATATACTGCTCTTGCAGAGGACCTGAGTTTAGTGCCCACACTCACAGTCACCTTTAATAAAGTTACAGGGGGACCGGACTCTTCTGGCCTCTGAGGGAACCTGTACTCATGTGCACATACCCCCAAAACAAACAGACAAATACATAACTAAAAATAATAAATCTTTTAAAAAAGAAAATTTAAGTTCATTTCATGCTTCAGTACTAAGTGGGGGCCAGGTTGGTGGTAGTGGCAAGCTTTCTTTCCTCATCGTTGTTTCCCCTTAGATAAACTACATTAGGATATGGGAAAAAAATCCAAAATACCCAAGGGCACAAAATGAGTCAGAGCCAAGCTGTGACACACTTCCACCACCTTTGTGTCACAGACCAGCCGGAGAGGGGAAAGCAAGCACGTGTCATTTGAAGTCTTCGTAAGTGTTTCTGGAATGTTTCCTAGGTTCTGAGGATTTCTGTACTGCACATTCATACACTGAGATTTTTGTTCCTAAGTCATTTCCTGTCCAGCTCACAGCTATAAATGTAACTAAGACAGCAACAACAAACTATTAACTAACTTTTCAGTCTATTATAAGCAGACATGTAATTCTTAACCAACTGGGTCAATGCAAAGTGCTTGTCCAGTCAAAATAGTAAACAATATCAAACTGACTGATAGTCTAGATGGACTAGCTATTGTAAACAATAGGCCTGCCCTGCCCTCCCCAGGGTTCTCTGGCCCTTAGCACTTGCAGGAGCTTGTTCTGATAAAAGCTCTAAAGGTTGCGTTTTATTCCTGCTTCTTACAGAGTATCCAAAAGCTCAGCAGCTTGTCAATCTCCTGCTTGTGTCCCACCCTTGATCTGCGTAAGCCAATGGCCGCACAGGAAATCTGACTAGCTCATTTTCATTTTATTATAAGGATGACAAGAAGTAAACCTAATCGTTCATGTAGGAGACTATTTTAGTAATGAAAGGAAATTTAGAATTCACTGATTTATGGGCTAGAGAGATAACTCAGGGATTAAGAGCTCATATTGCTCTTGCAGAGGACACAAGTTCATTCCCAGCACCCACGTCAGATGGCTCACGACTGCCTGTAGCTCTAGTTTCAGGGGATCCAACACCCTCTTCTGGCCTCCATGGGCACTACTGCACCTACATGCATAAACTGGCATGCAGACGCACGCCTAAATATCCTACTTTTTTTTTTTTTAAATAAAAAATATAATCTATTGACTTCACTTTGTGCCTTTCTTCAGGAACTAGTCGATCTAGAATATCTAAATTAAAATGCACTACATAAATAAGTCTGTGTATTTGCTGTTTTTACTTTTCCAAAATGACAAAGAAATACCTGCCTGTAAAGAGTTTTCAAAAGCGGGGGTGGGGTGGGGAGAGCACAGCAGCATTAAGAGGTGCACATAATGAGCTACATTTATAATACCAGTACTTGAGAAGCTAAGGCAGCAGGATGTCTACAAATCCAACGGCAGCCTAAGCCTAGGCCACAAAGCAAGACCGTGTTTCCAAGAAACAAAACTACACATAAATACAAACCAAATAATGAGAATAAGTCAATAGAACAGCAGGAACTGGCTGACCAATGTGGTGTGGTGAAGTATCGAGAGGATAGACAGGCAAGGGCCATTAACTCACTGGGCCAAATGCTAGGAGCGAAGACACACCAAAGCAAAGCACTGTAGATGGAAACACACTTTGCCACAGTCTCCTGCTACATTACTGTGTTAAATCCATCTCACCTGCCTATAGGATCTTGTCAACAGAAACCTGTAACAGAGCAGGATAAAGTGCTTGAGCTGATGAACTGAAAAACTCAGTGTGAGAACTTAGCTCCCCGAGGCAGGGCAGTGGGCTAAGCCACACCCAAAACTCCATACTAGAAATCCAGAGTGCGTCCTCATGGAGCCGTGAATGGACATTTAAGAGAGGCTTCAAGGAGAGAAACTCTAGAGACAACCCTTGCTTTACATTTCAACAAAGTGGGATACTGTCATGAAGGTTACTAAGCAGCTGATCTTATCTGGACGGGTCCAATAGAATCACATCATCCTTTATAAACAAAAGAGAGGCTGAAGAAAGAGGCGCAAGAGAGGTCAGATGAATTTGTGAAGAACTCAGGAGGTCTCAGAAATGGAGGGCAGGAGGGACCTTATTACCACAACTACAAGGAACCAAACTGTGCCATGAAGAACTCACTCTCAGTGTTGAGGAGGGAACAAAGACCTAGGTGAGTCACGCTGCTGTGACCAGACCTTCAGCCTAAATATAAAAATTCTGCGTTGTTTTCAGCTGCTAAATTTATGATATTTCCTTATGGTGGCAACGAAATACTAACAGTTTCAAATATGAAAGTCAGTGACATACATAGCTCAGTAGTAGAGTTCTTGTATGCACAAAACATGCAATACAGGAGAAGCATGGTAAGAGTATAAAATGAAACTACTTCAATAAACACACTAAAAAAGATGAGAGAAGGGCATTGGTGAGAGAAGACAGGACAAAGAAGCAGAGACTAAGAGGTTTAGATATCAACAACAGGGGAAGGGTTTCTATGTGTCATCACTATTCAACTAAGGTCCAACTGTGTTAAAGCCAGTGGTCTTAAGTCTACTCATCGTCTGCGCAACACACACTCAGGAAATACAGTGAGACCTAAAGTGTGGTGCCACAGTGACAAACTCCAGTAAAAGACACGCAGTGACTACCAAGAGGGTCAAACCCAAGAACACTGCTCGACAGCACACACCAACGGCAAATGATTAAACAAGGGAGAAGACCTAACAAGGAAACAGTAACACGAAAATCAGGCCCTCTGGAGTCTCCAGGATAACGGACAGAAATAAATCCCTAACCAGGTACATTGCTATGAAATTTCAAAAATAGAAGAGTAAAGATCCAAGGAGAAAAAGCAGTCCACAAAGAAAAGATGAAAATGAAAATTCAAAGCACTCACTAGAGAGCTGGCTAACTGGTTAAGAGTACTGGCTGCTCTTCAAGAGGACCCGAGCAGAGTAAATATAATCCATAACCCTGAGTGAAGGAGGCAGGAAAGGACAGAAATTATCCAGATGAAGCACCAGCCACTAACAATAGGAGCTACTCTATGTATAGTGTGTGTGCTTAAATGGAGAAATAAATGTAATGAAGAGAAAAAGGAAAGATTCCAGTAAATCAAACTTCTAGTGATGAAAACATACTTCTATGGTAAATACACTGGGCAAGCTAATTAGCAGATCGGCAGAGGAATAACTAATGAATTTGAAGATATAACAAGAGACACAAAGTAGAAATGGATCAAAAGCCACCAGTAGAGATAACCATAATCACAAAGGAGAACTAAATAAATCCTTTAAGCAAGCAAGAAAAACAGAATGAAAGAAAACAGAGATCACAAATTGGTTTTGACAAACATTAAAATTTTTTTTCAATAACATTTCAAAAAAGCTAGCAACACACTAAGAAACAATTTTAAAACACGTCCAATAAAATTTCTACATCTAGAGCATGCAGAGAATATCTGTAGTTCTATCAGATGGCCATGCATGGGCTTGGCATAGGCTTAGGAAACCTCAAAGCCCACCCCCCAGTGACACATTTCCTCCAACAAGGCCACACCTCCTAATCCTTCTAATTCTTTCAAATAGTGCCACTCCCTGGTGACTAAGCATTCAAACATATGAGCCCAGGGAGCTATTCTTATTTAACCCACCACAGCAGGCAACAGGAACTCTCAAGTACTGCTGGTCAGAATGCAAAATAATATGGGTGGCTTGCAATGGAAATTTTCATTCTTTTAAATTTCCTATGTCTTAGGACCCAGAATTATAAGTGGAAGAATTACAAGTACAAGAATTACAAGTGGATGGTTTAGCATATTTATTCAACATTTTCATTCTCTTTTACTTATTGTGTGTACATGTGTATATGGAGGGTCTGATGACAATTTGTAGAAATTAGACCTTATGCAGGAATGGTCTCAGAAACTGAGCTCAGGTCTTCAGGCTAGGGGGCAAGTACCTTTACTTGCTGAGCTACATCTCCAGCAGCTTTATTTGTAATAATCCAAACTAGAGGGAATCAATGTGCCCTGAGATTGGTAATGCATTATTACTGCTTTGTTGTTGTGATAAAAAAAATCAGGACCAAAGGCAATCTATAGAAGAATTTTATTTTGGCTTATGGTTTCACAAAGCTAAGAGTTTATGATGAGAAACCATGATAACAGGAACAGGAAGCTAGGAGACCACATCTTTTACTGTGAACACAAAACAGACATTTCCAGGAACACACATCCTCTAGCAAGACTGTGCAACTTAAACCTTCCCAAATAGCACCACCAACTGGGAACCAGATGTGCAAATATCTGGGCCTATGAGGAACATTTCTCACTCAAACCACCACAGGTAAATTATACATGAAGAGCTGAAAGAATATGCTAAGTGGGAAAAGCCATATGGAAAAGGCCACATACAACATGGCTATGCTAAAATGACATTTGAGAAAAGGCAGCTCTTATAGTGATAGAAGACAGATCAGTGCTTCCTGGGGTAAGAACAGCAAAGGGGACTAAGGAAACTCTAGGGAGAGGAAACTCTAAGGTGAGGAAACTCTAGGGTGCTGAAACCTGCCCTATCACACTGCTGTAGGTTTGTCAAAAATGCATTCCACATTACCTGAAGATTATATACCTCAGTCAAACTGACAAGATAGTTAAGTGAGGGGTTAGGGAGATGGCTCAGCTGTTAAAAGCACTGACTGCTTTTCCAGAGGACCCAGGTTGGATTCCAAGACCCCATTCCTAGCACCTCAAAATCACTTCTAATTCCAGTTCTTAGGGATCTGACACGTTCTTCTGGCCTCAGGAGGTGCCAGGTAGATACGTGGTGTACACACATACATGCAGACAAAACACTAACAGAGAAAATAAAATTTAAAAGTTAAGTGAAATAAAGTTTTCATAAACCCGTAGTCATTCTAATTAAAACATCACTTGGTCTTTATGTTTTGCTTATTTCGGCTCATTATGGGCCTAAGAAAGGAGCATGTGGCAGACCTGCTTAAGGGCAAATTCACTGACCACTTTTTAACCCTCCTCTCTGCTTGTCTCTAACACAAAGAAACTGTTAGCATTAGTATCTCTCTGTTTTTCTAGTCTCTCTTGCAGCTAAGACTTGAGTGATCCAGGTGGGCAACAGGCCGGGAGGACAGTCTGGGGAGTTTCTGCTTCACTGATCTGCCAAGTTTGGGAGAGAGCTCAACAGCCCCTCCTCCACAGGAGGCGTGTCCCGATTGGTTTTTAAATCAATTTGACCCAGGGACTTCCCTTAGTGATGAAGCTTAATCTGAAAGCTGTGAGTGGCAAAAACCCTTCTCTCCCAAGTTGCTTTTGGGCATGGTGTTAATCACAGCAATAGAAGCCCTCATCAGTGCCGGGCCTTGTGGAAGGGCTTGTCCTAGGAGACACGTAACTAAGCACTTCAGTTCCTCATGTAATTTCTCATAATGCGAAAATGTAAACCCTTACTTGGAACACAGCTGAGTTTGAATTTCTACTACTTACAGCCAAAACTAAACATAAAGGACAAAATATGAGAAAAGTAATTTGAAAATAAAGTAACAAGAAGCACTGAACAGTTCTTAGACTAAACAAACAACAGAACTCTGAGGGCACACACTGCATAACGTACAGACATCACAGTAATGTGACGGATTCTTCCTTCCTTTTCATCTTTGCAGGGAACCTTCAATCGGCCCTGTATCACTATCCCTGTGTGTGTGTGTGTGTACCAAACACAGGTGCTCTTCCCAGGGGCAGGGCAGAGGAGAAAGTGGGAAGACCTGAACCCCGACCTATTAACACTGACCTAACACGCTGTAAGCATGGAAACTGTCAAACTCTGGGAAGTGACTGTCCGCTTCACTGTGCTAGGTGGAGCGCACATTTGTGATGCCTGCCCATCAGTGTACAGGTTAGATAGGTTAGATAAAAGCTCACCATTCTCTGACAGCAATAACTGTTGTGAAAAGGCAGAGGCGAACAAGCCTGTCTCATTAAATCATTACACAACATTTTTGTAACAGTTAAATTACAAGAGAAAATGTTTTTTTTTTTTTTTTTTTTTTACCAATTTTTAAAACAAAAACTTTAGAAAGGTTGTCAGTGTTCAGCAAAATTAGATAATTTCCCATTCAATTGGATGTCCATCTGTACTGCTGACTGTTCAGTAGCTGGCACCCTCCACATTTCTCTAGGCTCTGATGTTAATGACATTTTGGTAACATCAGCCATGCCATTTTTCTTCCTTTGGATTCTACTTCTCTTACAATAATCAAGAGCTACAAGAACAAACCCAGAAGAGTTCAACTAATGAAACCACAGTGACCTGCACTTAAGTGGATTCATTTAATTTGAGGAAAATCTCCTGGCTTGAATATTAAAGGACTTAACGGGAGAATATTATTGCAGAGAGCAATTAGGAAGTAACGTCAGTGTTTGGTGTTCAGTGGTGGAAAGATGAACAGAGACTCTCCAGTAAGTTACTTCAGGATTGGCAAGCTCCTACACAGGGCAGACAGAAGACCTTTCACCCTGTGCAGATCTACTCAATACTGTCATGTAATGAATGCCCTGGGATGGGCAGCTGCCCAGGACCGTGTTAATATCTAAGGGCCATGCAGAGCTGGCCCTGCCTCTCACTGGCTGCAGCACTCTGGAGACAGAGCCCTGCACCTCTCCTGGGCAGCACAGTAGAGCTGGTAGGAAGGGCAGGGGAGAGCTGGCCCAGGGGGCATGAGCAAGGGAGAGCAGCCCGCCACTCATCTGCCATGAGCGCGGGAGAGAGTCCCTTCTCACCTTGCCTCTTTCTGGATTCTTCCAAGCCCAAGGCCGCTACAACTTGAAATATGGGATGTCCCTCACACTCAGGTTTTGGAAGCCTGTTCTCCAGCTGGCAGTGCTAAATACAGGTTGTAGATCCTCTGGGGCCCAGAGCCAAGCTGCCAGGCCTTGTATCATTCCAGAAATTTAAAGAGATGAAATTCTAAAGCAGAGGGCAAGCAAGCAAATGGCTGAAAATGGCACAGTATTAGCAGTAGTGAAGGTTGTAAGAACCTTCCCAACAGAACAAACTTGCACACAGCTTATTTAGGAAAGTTGAAAAGTGTCAGTACAGAAACTTTTTAAACAGCCTGGCATTTACCTTCATTCACAAGAGAATGTAGAAGGAAAGATGAATGTCTAAGACATTTTTTTTTTTTTTTTTTGGTTTTTTGAGACAGGGTTTCTCTGTGTATCCCTGGCTGTCCTGGAACTCACTCTGTAGACCAGGCTCGCCTTGAACTCAAAAATCTGCCTTGCCTCTGCCTCCCAAGTGCTGAGATTAAAGGCATGCACCACCACCACCCAGCTTTGTCTTACAACAAATTAAAAAACAAAAAAATCTGCAAGAGTCAGTGACAGTACGCAAATGATAAGAGAGGGGAGTGTAAACTATGTTATGGTATGAAGGGCACACAGGTCCTTCCTCTTGTTCTAAGTATGACATTGGCTCCCCGATCTCCAGCTAAGTACATTTCATGTGGTTAGGTATTAGGAATTAAATATAGGCGAAAAGTTCCTAAACACAACAAAAGGTAAGTCAAGGTAAAGTATCAGGAACAACGGAATAATACTGTCACTGTGAACACAACTAAAAGTCTAGTTCATTACAGTGAGACAAGGTGGGGGATGTAATGCACAAATGAAAAGAGGGCAAGTTACTATCTGCACAGGAGGAGTAGCTGCAGGGGAGGAGTAAGTGTCAGTGGCTCTAGCAGTGAGTGTAGCTGCTGAGGGGTGTTCTGAAGTTATCTCAACTGAAAACTTGTCAACAATATGCTAAACAAAAACAAAACCTCATTGCAGTATTTGCTCTAAGAGTAAAACAACCGAAATGTCCACTAATGGAACTCTGGGAATGGGGAGTTAATACCAGTGCAACTACACACAATTATTGTAAAACAGCATGAAACAGTAAATTGTGTTAAAAAAATTATATATTGGGGCCAGGGAGATGGCTCTGTGGGTAAGAGCACTTGCAGTGCAAGCATGAGGACATGAGTTCAAATCCCCAAATCCACTTAAATAGCCAGCACACACTGCAAACCCAGTGCTGTGGGGGGCAGAAACAGAGGATCAATGAGGCTCGCTGGCTGCCAGCCTAGCTCCAGGTTCAAAGACACCTGCTTGAAGAAACTAGCGCAGAGAAGAGAGTAGGACAGAGAACCAACATCCTCCTAAGATCTTTACACCTGGGAAGTGTCCCACACCTGCAAACACATGTGCAAACCCACACACAAGCATAGTCTGAACAAGCGTAAACGAAGCAAATCAAACTGTAGATCAAAGTCACTTTGGGGGCAATGTTTTTATGAATTACTAGTTTCATCTGAAAATGCAACTTAAGTATAAATGAGTTATAGCTCTAGTTGGAATTAAAACCTGGAAAAACCATTTAATATATCTAAGAACTATATGCTAGTGGTAATGACGAATGTCCACATTTCTCTGGCGGCTGAATGCTTCCTGTCATACATCAGAACCGCGTCAGCCAAGTAATCTTGTTTCTGAAAGCAGAATATTCCCATGGGTGAGCAAGTCCTCACAGCAGTTTCTTTAGGAGTGGGCAGGCCTTCATCAAAGGGAGTGACATCATCTCTCTGACTTACGTGAAGGAAATACTGAAGAGCCACAGCCCTCTGAAAACAATGCCTGTTCCCCTCCCCACCCTCTGACAAACAATGCAGTTGTGGCTTAGGGTACAGCTCAGTGGAAAGGAGCTTGCTTTGCGTGCACTGAGACCCACAGTTCAGTCCCACTCCTGTCAAATGATCAAGTCGTCAGAAAAGAGTTTTACATAACATATGATTCTAATTAGTAGAAAAAACCTAATTCTTCCTGTTCCATCCTAACCCAATACTTCTTTATCTCAAAAAGAAAAAAAAAAAACCCTACAAAAAATAATTTAAAATACAGATGCACATAGTCCAAACCCAGACACCCTTAGGATAAGCTGGATGCCACGTGCCGACCACATCCACCTCATGCTTTACTGAAGGGCTGGTCACTTACTGAAAGTCTTGCAGATGTCAGACACGGCTTTGAAGACTCGGTCAGAGAAGTTCACTTTCACCTTCACATACTTCATGTTGGGAAGCTGCAGGCGGAGCAGTTTGTGCTGCGGGGTGAACTGAAGCTTGGCGTCTGCCTGGATGCCATACTTATCCAAGGTCCAGTGGGTCTTAAGCAGCCAAGTCCTCTTCTTTTCCCACCAGAGAGCATGGTCAGACCAATCTTTTTTGACATCTAAAGACAACAAACAGTAAACAAGAAAAAGGTTTAAAATAGCCCAGAACACCTAGAGAGAAGTTAAATACTGGGTACACTTAAAAACAAGAGACTGTTAGTGATAAGTACCAAAAAAATACAAACAGTGGAGAAAACACTTTCCCTACCCTCAAATCCAATGCACAGGAAAAAATACCCAAGGCCAACTGACTGACTGGACCTTGAGAGACAAACAGAACCCTGGGACTGGAATAGGAAACATTAACAAGAACACAGTAGTGGATTTTGAAATTTGGCTTTGAAGAACAGACAACAGAATCCCCACAAAATACATTAAAAGGCTAATTTCTGAGGCTACACACATGTATGCAGGTGGGAGCTGAGGAGAAAGCTCAGTGGTTAACCACACTTGCTGCTCCAGCACATCAGGTGACTCACAACCACCCGTAATCCCAGCTTCAGTGGAAACTAATGCCTCTGGCTTTTGTGGATACCAGAACTCAAGTGCACTCCTAATATAATTAAAATAAAAGTCTTAAGAAATTTAAAAAAAAAAAAAAAAAAAAAGCATTACGGTAGTAAGGGTAGAACAGACTGGTAATCAAAGAGAATGGATGCTGTAGGTGAAGGGGCCTGGAAAGAACTCCAGAACAAACACGAACAGCTTGCAGCCCAAACATGCTTCCCAAAAACATCCCGAGGAAGGTAATCCAGAGAATTGCAGTGGCTAGCGTTTCTACTGCTGTGGTAAGATAAACATTGTGACCAAAGTGACTGAGGAAGAAAGGGTTTACTTCAGCTTACAACGCTCAGATCACACTCCATCATTGAGAGAAGTCAAGGCAGGAACCTGGAGGCAGGATCTATAAAGCAGATGGCACAGAAGCATGCTACGTACTGGCTTGCTCCCAATGGTTAGCTCACTCTGCTTTCTTGTACAAGTCAGGACCCTCTGCCCAGCAGGGGTGGCTCCACCCACAGTGAGTTGGGCCTTCCTACATCAACCATCAACCAAGAAAATACCCCACAGGCCAAACTGATAGACATTTTCTCAATGAAGAGTCCTTATTCCCAGATACATCTAGATTTGTATCAAGGTGACAAAAACTAACCAGGACAAGAATCATAGAGCCCAAGTTTTCTCTTTGAATGTATTTTGGCACAAGTACATATAAAACATTATTATCTATAAAATGTTTTAGCAGCTTTAGAAGCCAGATACACAAGATTTGGGTACATTCAGATAAGGCATACAGTAACAATAAACTTAGGCAGATATATAACTAAC
>JADRCD010048454.1:0-11402 GCA_019843815.1 Montemys delectorum | reverse complement strand
AAAAGACACTAGGCTCTTTATAACAATAAATAAATCTATGTCAATATTAAGGAATAAAGGTGGACATATATATCTATCTCTTCTCTACCATAAAATATTTGGCATTCTGGTTTACACAACATTTCTATTTAATAGACTACTTTTGTATGTACGCATCACAGCTTTTACAAAAATATCCTAAAGCTATGAAGATTTTAAAACTCATAATCGAACTTCCATTACCACCATAAATGAGTCGAAGAAAAACTCAAGCACATAACAAGAAATAACTTATAGGTTTTCTGAGATTTTTTTTTCTACTTTACTCATTGTCCAGAAACAGCAGAAGCTAATCAATCAAACTAAGTGACCAAAAAATATCACAGTGTGGCAGATTGCATGTTCTAAAACTGCCCACAGCAATCTTTCTCATCTCCTGAGATCTTGCACACCATGATTTTCCAGTTCCTCTCTCCCACAAACCTGAATTAGCTGCGAGGTCACGGTCTCAATGCAGAATGAAGTAAAACCAGTGCTGTGTATGTACATCAGAGAGCTGTGCGGTAGAAACACCCTTGTCCTGCCTTAGTCTCATAAGAAGCCCTTTCTCTTCATCCCATTAGTTTGATTTTCTGGTGCTGGGAAAAAAAACACCGAGCAAAACCAGCTTGGGTGTGGGGTATTGGGCTTAAAATTTTTGTGCATTGTAAATCTATCAGCAAGCACAACTCAAGGTAGGAACCTAGAGTCATGAACTTAAGCAGAGACACCATGTGGGATAGTGTTGCTTATGACCATCTTTCAGGCTCCTGTTCAATTCCTTTCTTATACAACCAAGAACTACCCACCAAAGGCTGACACAGCTCCCCATAGAATAGGATCTCTCCATCAATTAGCAATCAAGAAAATAACCTCCACTTGTCCATAGCCCAATCTTATGGAGGCAGTTCCTCAGATGAGGTTCCCTCCTCCTTATGTGTGCCTCCTCTATAATCAGTCGCAGTTTCTACTGCCCTGACTAGCTTCCAGCTATATGAATAGGGAACCTTAAAGTGATTACGCATGCATCTGAAAGTTATTTTCACACTTAAGATATCCCAAACAAAGCCACAGACATTATAGAGCAGATACAAGCCTCAAAAGAAATGAAAATTTAAAAAATAATATTTTAGGGGAATGGAAAGGTGGCTCAATGGATAATAGTGTTGCTTCTGCAAGCATGGGAACTTGAGTTTGCATCCTCAGAACCCCATGAAAAGCAGCCTATAGCTGCTTATGACCTCAATTTTAAGGGAACCCAGGCAGATGGATCACATTAGCCCACTGGCCAGCCTACAAGCCTAGTGGACAAAGAAAAATACTATTTCAGCCTGTTCAATGGCGAACCCTACCTCAAAATAATAGGGTGAAAAGAGACAAAAGAAAAAATTGCCTCTTGCATTGGTCTGTATGTATATACACAAGCTTACATACTCACACATCCATGCTCATGTAACATACACACAAACACACACACACACACACAGAGGGAGGAGGGGGAGAGAGATTCTAATACCATTAACTCATAGCTGATGCTTCATGAAGCATCAACTAACAAAAATTCAACGTGGTTCCATTTTGCTGCAGCAACTACTCTAATTCCAAAGTTATCTAATAGAAAGATAAATCCAATACACATAAACCAAAACTCTACCACCTACAGGCTCAGAATTATAGCTAGGCCTTAAACCAAGTGTAATTACTTAGGTTGAACACGAGTCAGATTTTTCCACTAAAGTCTGAGGATCATTTTTGGTATCACATTTGATATCACAAAGGTGATAGCAATCTCAGTATGTGTTAAATGATCTTCAGGGTCCTTCTGTGCCATCCTTGAGGCCAGCCTGAGTGCCAGCTCTTCGTTCTAACCTTTGATGGAAATAAATCCTGTTTATTCACGTGGTACTCTAATCACTACAGATTTGCCAAAGGACTTAGTGCAGCTTCCATGGAGCCATCCACACTTCTCTATCTATGTAACTTTATCAAATCTAGAGTAAAGAATCATGGATAATATCTTATAATCCTATCATACAGACACACTGAGTGATACTGACTTAGATCAGAAAGGCCCTAAATCCCCTTGAAGTTGCTGATGTGAACAGCTTGCATCTAACAGAGGTGAACGCAGTCTTTCTTTCCCCAGATTGTTTCCTTGGATTCTAATTTATATCCTGGGAAAATTAGAAGCTTTGGAATTACAGCCAAGATGAAGGACCAATACCGAAACAAGCAGGCTAGACTGTCAACGTTCTAAACTAGTAGTCATTAACTGCATTCAATTTAATGTCAGGGTTGACCCTACAGATATGAGGTGGGTCTGCAACTGAAGATGGGGTCCAGTTGTACCAGCTATATGGAGGAACAGAAAAAGGCACTAGTTAATAGAGGTGATTGCTCCCTGGAAGCTTCATTGTGTCACTCTCTGAAACAGTGTCAAATAGAATTGGGTCTGTTCCTGTGTATTTCTTGCTGTGGTTTATCTCTGCTTCTTTGAGAACTGAGGAATTTCAATAGTTAGATTCCTATTCTCCAGGATTATTCAAAGATCACACATAATAATTCAGCAGAAACCTTGCATCTCACTGAGATAGATACAGTTTATCAGGGTATGTAGATGATATAGCATTTATTTAAGTGGCCACAGTTTATATGACACAACATGTCATTTCTCTAATCTACTAACTTCTAGGAGGTATTTTTTTCCTGATCATTAAGGGTGATCATTAATTTTATGTATCAAGTTGACTGGCTCATGGATGTCCAGAAGTCTGGCTAAGCATTATTTCTGTGTGTGCTTAACCTCTTCTGGAAGAGGTTAAAATCATTTAAAGTGGAAATTGGCAGCATCTGTTTCTCTATCTCCCTCTCTTTTCTCTCCTTTCTTCTAAACATCTTTGACTGCATAAGCTAGCATAAAAATAATCTTCTGTCCTCTATCCTCTGAAGTGTCAGACTGGTCTAGTCTTAGAATTGCCACTATTAGCTCAGATGGCTGTCTGATACACAACAGTCCTCATCTGTGGTGGTTTGAATGAGAACGATCCCCAAGGGCTCATATTTTGGAATGTTTAGTGTCCAGTTGGTGGAACTGTTTAGGATGGGTTAAGAGGTGTGTGGCTTTGTTGGAGGTATGTATTTTTGTGGTTTCAAACACTGACACCAGGACCAGTGACATTCTTTCTGCCAACATTGTGCCTGTAAGATGGAAGCTCTCAGTGACTGTGCCAGCACCAAGCCCTCCTGCAGTCACACTCCCCTCCATGCCATGGACTAACCCCTTGAAACTGTGTGCAAGCCTCTCCTTAAATGTCTCCTTTTTATATGTGATCATGGTAATTCATCATAGCAGCAGGCCAGTGACTAATACACCATCTTACAAGAAGCAGATCAAAAGACTGTTCAGCTTCTGTATTCTGATAAGCCAATATTTTTTTCATAAACAGAATTAAAACATGTTTCTCATTTCTTTAGAGATGAATCTAACCCACCAAGTGAGGATACTGAGACACAGAAAGTTCAACGTGTTGTAGTAATTTACATATGGCTATCTACCAAGCTCATGTATTTTGTAACATGGTGCATGGCCATCAAGTTTAAACCCATCTGGAATAAAAAGTTGGCCTCTGTAGCCTCCCCAAACCTGAATCTGTTCTTTTTTCTTTATAAGTATTTCTCTTTTTGTTCTGATTATTATTTTCTTTCAAATAGAAGAAAGAAGAAAATTAAGCTGGGAGATTCCTAATTTTCTTTCCATCTGTTTTAAATAATAAGCCACACCCATACCCTATCTTTTATTGGTAAAAAGGCAGCTTACTTTATGATTTATATCCATCAACATAATCTTTCCTTAATCCTGTGTCTTGCATTTACAATCCAGCTTGTATAGGAGTGTGAGCATCTTATACCATAGCACAAACCTTGGTTAGCATGCTTACCCTCTAGGTAGTTCAATTTTCTCATCTCTAAAACAGAAACATAAAGAATATATAGGTTTGAAGTATAGCTCATGAGTTTGTCTGCCCAAAGCTTTTAGCAATTATCATGTACTACTTCCATGGTCATCTCCAGCCTTCCATCTCTCTCACCATCCTCATTATACAACTTTTACATCTTTAAAAGTTCATCCATGAACTTTATAAGTAGGTAAACTTGCTTCCTAAAAATATATTATAATGTCAAAATCTTACTAGGAGCCATTTTTTATTTTTATGTATCTATATAATCTTTCTTAAGTCTGTATCAAAACAGTATTTTTTTCTATAAAAAATTGTTCTGTGTTTAAAGAGCTCCTCTTTGAGTAGCTCTTAGGTGCTGTTATTGTGTCCTGGATTTATATCATGTCCTTTACCTTTTTACATTTCATATATTCTTGACGAAATTTGTCAAAACACTCAGATTTCTATTTAGTCTATTTCTCAAAAATAACTGTCCATTGTTATTATTATCCCTAAGTTTTCTTGATGACTAAAAAATTAAGCAGATCCTGCTCTGCAGGCTTCTCTTTGTTTGTGCTCACATGCACACAGGATAATGTTCTTTAGCAGCAGAAACAATAGACAAAGTTCTATTATCCACTTGGTCTCTGACTTAGCATGTGGTTTGAACAATGAGACCCCTGAGTAGTCCCCTGTTCTCTCCTGAAATACTACAACAATAATGTTTTCCAATTACTGATGAGAGGATTAATGAGATGTTGCATGTGAAGCTCCTGAGATGAGCGTTGCTCTATTGACATCCTCATTTGACCTCAAAAGAGAGAGAAGTCAGTTCATCATTCTTGATGGGATATTTTTTTAAATCTATTTTAATAAGTTTTTGTGACCGAGGACAAAGAACTGCTATAGAAAAAGATTCAGTTATTTCTTACTGTATGTTGTCATCAGAAATTAAAATCATAGTAGATGTATATTGTATATAAATGAGAGCTTCTAAATATTTTAGGCATGCATTTACCTTAAAAAAAAAGTAAATACACATTATCCTACTATGCATCACGTGGTTTTCAATGATCCATGAAAATTTACCTTATACTCTGCCACTAAGATGCAATATAAAAAGAGAAACCTTGAAGTAAGGAAAACTTTGGGAGTTATGGCCAAATAAATACGGAAATTAAAAGTTACAACTGAGAACTATTCAACTCAGATCTGTAGGATTCAAAAGCTGAACACATGGCTGGCAATTATTTTTGAAAGCATGACTTAATACAAACAAGAACTACATTTTTATTTAAATTATATTACTATTAATTGTTATTATGGTTATTGTAGTAGTAGTAGTGGTGATGGTATTTCTCATGTAAATGTTTACTTTCATATGTGTATGGACCATTGAATCTTTTGGGATTGGTGTTACGGAGTAAGCTACTATGGTGTTGCTAGAGATGTAACCTTGGTCCTCTGGAAGAGTATCTAGTGTTCTTAACCACTAAGCCATTGCTGCAGCCCTATATTTTATTTTATAAATTTTATACATGAATATAGAATTTACATCATTTCCATACCATCTCTCTTCCATCCAATTCCACCTGTTTCTCCTGCAACTCCCTCTCAAATTCATGCCCTCCTCTTCTTCTCCTCCTCCTCCTCCTCCTTCATCATCATCATCATCATCATCATTATCATCATCATCATCATCATCATCATCATCATCATCATCATCATCATCATCATCATAGAAACACTATTATCTGTGCATAAATACAACTGGCTAACCCATTGAGGATTGCTCACATCTCTATGTATTTAAGACTGACTACTTGGGATTGGATAAGCCAGCAGAGAGCTCATCTCTAGAGAAGAATCTCCTTCCCTCAGAAGCTTATTGACTTGTAGCTAATCATCTATCTATTAGTAAGGCCTTGGAGGATTTCCCCACATCTATGTTTGCATGTTAACCTATATCCTTGTGCTGTTCCGGCTTAAGAAACTGAATTGTTGAGATTTCATGTATGTAGCTTCTCTGTCATATACAGAAGATAATACATCATAGCAGATACCCAGGCTCTCTGCCATTATTATATTTCCCAATCCTCTATCATGACATTCCCTAAGCCTCATATCTATAACCAGTACCCAATGTACTGGTTAGAGCTGCTAATCTGACACAAACTGTTCTCTGGATTTTGACCAGTTGTGTCACTCTGTAATTATCTCTACTGTGAAAATAAGCTTCTTAGATGAGAAATCTACTGATCTGCTGAGAGAAAGGTAAGTACTTAGCATGCAATTAGACATTATACTGGTTTAGGACAGAAGCAGTAATAGAGTCTCATTAGGATCCTCACCTCACCAATCATGGGTGGTTGGCTAGGTTACAGTAACTGCCATGAGTTCCCTTGTATTGGCCAAGTCTTAAGTACAATTAGACAGCTGCTGATTGACTCCAAGATAAAAGTTGGGGATACCTTGCCATGCAGGTAACTTTTTGTGCTTCACAGGCTTTGCAGCCAGGTAGAACTTTTAATTATGTTACTACTTTGGCAACTTGCATAGCACTTTTAAATACTCAGGTAGGGAAGCTTCCAGGTCATTCTAGTTCAGTCCCTCCCAGCTCTGTGTCTGCAGTAGATGGTGTCTTCACCAATACAATCTTAACCTTCAAGATCTTGAAGACAATCAAAGATACAACCAACACAATAGCACATGTATTCGGGAAGTTTCTTACACTCCCATGTTCCTATGCCTGGCACCAAGGTAGTTGTTAGATAATCTATGGTTCTCAAGAAGGAATTATTTGAGACATACCCTTTAGAATAAGTTCTGAAATACCTACAATAGTAGTGCTTAAAACGTCTGAAGAAGAGAACATCCTAGTTGAGTTTAAGTTTCTGCTTCTGATAAGAGCATCCATGTACTTTGTTCTGAAGAAAGAAATCTATATACACACAATAGTAATCGCTATGAATTAGTACTTAGTCTGGATGTCATTCAAATGACTGGATAGGAAGGAATACATGATTTAATGGCTTGGAGTTTGTGACCACCACCACCACCACTACCACCACCACCATGATGCTGCCACTACCAGTTACACAAAGGGCAATATAAGAATAAAAACACCAATACAATAAGACTAAACTTTGAAATGATTGACTGCCTCTGTTGCCACTATATATAATATAGATATAGATATGGATATAGATATAGATATAGATATTGATAATATAATCTGCCAACTCAAAAATAAGCTGTAAGACAAGTCTTTAGGATGATAAATCTACTGTCTTCTTGAATTCCTGGCTCTCCAAATAAAACATAGCTTAAAGATTCAGTCCCTCAGTTTTTCCCATGTGGTGGGGCTGCAAGGATGGCTTACACTTCCAGACAACTTGTATGTATAAAATACGTGCTTTTCTACTAAATTTGGTAAATAATTAAAATATGCAAAAAATTTGTCTATAGGATTGAAAAGATTAATGCATTCCCGATGTGCTTAAAAGAAGTAAAATGACATTAATATTTATAGGTTTCTGTATCTAGATCTACCTTATTCTTTACCAAAGTCTAAAATGATACACACTACTTAGATAGATGATTAGATATAGGAAGATTCGGGGTATCTAAGAAATTTGGGGATTAATCCAGGGTAACAGAGTTAATCACAACTGCCAAATAGAAGGAAACTATAGCTTCATGAAGTTCAGGGAACAATTATAAAAATCTATCACAGAAACCTAATATAAATAAATTTTATTTTTTTATAAATTTTTATAAATAATTAATATAGTGATAAGATATAAATAAAATTAAAATATAATTCAGTGGTGAGCATGACTGAAGCCATTCCCCTCCAATACAGTATTTCATCTGGAAGAAAAACTGAAATTCAAAATAGTTATTATTATGCATAGAATATATAGAATACGTTGCTCACAGAAACCTCAATATGCAAGGCACAACTTCTTTACAGAGCTTCAGAAATATCTTAATTTGTCCTAGAGGCACATAACATAAAAGAAAACCAGAGAGATCAAATAAACCAAAGCTAATGTGAAATTATCTAGAGTCTAATCATTAATCTTCACCAGGGTTGAACTCCCACCAATTCCCATTATGTGACTATTGAGAAAACACAATTGAAACTTGAAAAAAATCTCTGAATCATTCTCCAGTCTCACTGTGGTTGCTGCATCTGTCATTTACAGGTCAGTAGCAAAACTAAAAAGAATTAACAACTAAATAATAAACTAATGATCAACTGGAATGGTTTCCCAAGTGAGAAGATGGGCATAGTGAGGCAAGGCTGGATCACATATCGAGATCTCATTTGTAGAGTTTGGTATGAAAGACTCCACAATGAAAGTACTGAAACACAGATTCACTGCTATTAATGCATGCTTCCTGTAATAGAGAAGCTGCACATCTTTAGACTAGAGAAACGCAACTAAATTCTAATCTTTATTCACATCTTTGCCAATCCTGTGACTTTAGACAATTGACTTGAATTGTCCCAGTCTATATCTACATTAAAAATAAAAGCATATGAATTCTGCCTTCACAGACTGTTATAATGATTAAACATTTTAACGTATGTAAAGAGATCAATAGAGACTAGTAAATGAATAAATTAGATTCTCCCTCCCTCTACCTCTATTCCAGAAGATTCTAGATAAAGATTAAGAAATGCATTTCTCTGAATGTCCCAGTGTAGGGGAATGCCAGAGTGGTGAGATGGGAGTGGACAGGTGGTTGGGGGAGCACCCTCGTAGAAGCAGGGGAAGGGAAGATGGGATGGAGAGTTTGAGGAGGGAAATCTGGGAAAGAGGATAACATTTGAAATGTAAATAAATAAAATATGTAATAAAAAAAGAAATGCATTCCTACTTCTTTACCAAAATGAACCTCTATATGTTAAAGAATTGAGGAAGAGCAACTGAACAGCTAGCCATCCCTAATAGGTAATCATACTGATTGATTGTCTTTTGCCAAGATGCTGGGCCCTATTGTTTACATAACTGCAAATTAAGTCACTTTACTCTTGACCTTAACAAATCACCATACTCTACCTTAATTATAGGCACCAAGACAAAATGATTATTGAGAAACCCTTTGCCTTTTTAAATGCATTGTTTAAAACGAAAATCTGTGAATGTCTTTTTAACCTTTCGTTTACCTTCTAATTCTATGCAAATGAACACTTCAATAGCTCATAACTAATATGGGGTTAGTATTAATGCACATGGATACTATTGTCTGTCTCCATTAGTCTTTTAAACTTATCCAGAGGTGTGTCTGGACCAGTTTTATTACTACCTATAAAAAAAAAAAGAATTCTTAGTTTAATGTGAGTTCCGATTTGTTACAATCCTAATAAAAGCTATGTCATCATTCATGTTCCCTTGTATAAAGACCACACAAAGCAACACACCACAGCGCAAAAGTTACCATACCAAGAAGCATAATCACACGAGAGAACAGCATTTCTCCTCGGGCCACACAGCATGAGCAGCCTGTACAATCCTTGTCAAAGGAGGCTGTCCTATTCAGTCAGGTCATTAACAAAATCATTGTCTTCTGTGTTCCAAATGCACATATACTCTGGCTTTGAAGTTTGGCCCCAAACACTTTTTTAATCATAGGTATTTTTCTTCCAGCCACTGGAAGTCCACCCATAGCAATGGGAAAGATTTTGATGACCCAGACAGAATTATGTCCCCTCTGAGCAGCAGCAAGTTTGTATATTGTTTACAAGTTTTATATGTTTGCCTTCTTGCCCATCTTCTGCTCTGTCTTAGCCTTCTGTGTGATGCTGAATGGCAGGGGCACCCAAGTATCACTATATCACAGATTCTCAATCAAAAGAGAAATGGTTGAAGAGTCATGCTAAGCCAAACTCCTAGTGAGTTGTACATAATTCTGTATCCTGTAAAAGGTGCTTATCCTATTTTGCTAAGAGTATTTATGTGAATTAGATGTTTAGTGTTGATCAAATGTTTTCCTGCATATCTTGAAAAGACACTTTCTATTTTCTCTTTTACATTTTAGGGTGGGCTTGACTGATCTTTATACACAACTAGCCTCATCATCTTTTAATAAATGATTTTGCATTGTATTTTATAATTTCTGCACATTAATATTTAGTTTCATGTTTTAGTTCATAGTTCCTCTTATAATTTTCACCTTTTGTGATTTCCATGTAATATTCTAATATGAAAGCTATTCTCACTTGTAGAAAATTTGAGCAATGACCCTTCTTTTCTATTCCCACTCCAAAATTTGTATTAATGGACTTCATAGTTTGGTAGATATACTAGAATTTAACAATAAAGTATACTCATAGTTTTCTTTGCAAAAAATTTCAATATTCAATTTGTTTGATAGCTATAAGCAAGTTTTATACATATTTGCATAAACCCATGATTTCTTTTATAATCTCTATTATTCGAGAATTTCATACACTCATAATATAAACTTTGGCTTTGTTAACATTAGTACAATTGTATTTTAGAAATGTGTCCACTCTGCTAAGATGTCACAGCACTGGTATGAAATATTAATGTAACCCTCACACTCAAGATTGGAATTGCAGTGATTTTTTTTAAATCTCTAAGTTCTTAGTACTTACTATCATTTCATCAGATACTGATGAGTTCTCAGCTTTACTGCTCTCTTTTAGACTACCGCATAGCTCTTAACCCTGTTTCTCTAATGTACTGGGACCGTCAGAAGCTTTGCCTTAGTTTCTTTCTCAATGTACACATTATCGTTGCTATTTACTTTATATTAAGTTACACAAAGCTCTAAAGAGCTGATGTTAATTTAAATATGCTTAAAGACTGAAGGTCGTTTTTCTTATGACTCTGCATGCTTTCCAAGTTCTCCATCCATGATCATTGCCCCTAGCTTCTAAATGACACCTGGCCAAATTGTGCTACAACAGATGAGTTCAAAATTGTACCTGGCCCACAGTACCTAAGTTTGATTTTGCCTTTACTTTTTATATCCATGGTGGACCAGTCTCAGCTATGTGCTACCATGTTCTGCTCATTTCAGTATTAAAGCTTCAGTCTCTAGCATCAGTCTCTAAATTGCCTGGAAGTGTTTTACACTAGTCTACTCACATAGTACTGACTGATAAAGTGATACAGTCAGTGCTGATGTCATCAGGACATGTGACGCCTAAAAGAAGGTGCCAGAAAACCTGGACTAGCTACCACATCGTGCTTGCTATTTCCAGCAGATAGTATCTATTGAAAAAAATATGTGTTTTCCTGGAAAGTTGACTTTTATTTATGGATATATTTGCAAGATACTGACAGTATTCTGAGTATTTTTCCATTCACCACAATATTGACATAATTCCATTTTGTTTGGATTCTTTTATTACTACGACATTTACTTAATCTCTGAGCTTCTTTGAACTCCATGACTAGTATTTAG
>JADRCD010048389.1:0-10353 GCA_019843815.1 Montemys delectorum | reverse complement strand
CCTTAGTCTCAATTTGAGAATGTGAACTCTTTCTATCCTGGGTGTAAGAGAATAGTCTAAGTGGGTTTTAAATTATTTAAAATGGTCACCTAGCTCCAATACTTTCTAAGGAACTCCTTAAATCATTGATGAGGGCATCAGTCCTGCCATCTGGGTAGCACATTAAAGAGGAAGATGGAAATGTATACTAGCTTTAATTACTTTTAAAAGATAGACTCACACTTGATCTTACTAAAATTGTGTTATAAGTTAGAAAAAAGATTGAGGCATACACATTTCACAAATTTTAAAACTTGATCCTAGGTCTATTTCTTCCTTGGTTCCTATGCCCATTCATAGTATAATTCTGTTTGTCTTGATAACAGTGTTTGCGGTTAATGGCTGTGACCGCTTTCTATAACTATAACAAATTACTCAAGATATTAAACTGTTAAAGTGGGAAGGTTCACTTGACTCACACCGTTTTAAAGACTTTAGTGTCATCAATTTGTTGCATTGCTTTTGATCTTGTAGGAAGACAATATATTATAGAGTTAGGAGGATAAAGCAAAGTTATTGACATTCTGGCCAGGACACATAGAGAAAGGCATAGAGAAAGGTAAGAGATAGACAGAGAGGGAGACAGAGGCAGATAGAGGGAATATCAGAACACTTCAGAAGATACAGCCCAGCCTGTAAGCATCGACAGTACCCAGTGTGCTGGTTAGTTTTTGTAAACTTGACACCAACACAAGCTAAGGTCACTATTTCACTCTGTGTCTCTTATGGCATGGGTTTAACAATCCTTGTCATACTCACTGCTTTGATTAGAGATTTCAGACCTTATCTCTGTTTCTTCAGTCATGGCCCTGGCCCTAGGGCACTTCCATCTCAGATGCTGCAGAGAAGTCCACTCTGGTGCTTCTGGAATGTTCTCTCTACGGAGCTCGGTTCCTCCAATCACCACATGGAACACGTGGAACAGCTTAATCAAGTGGAAAGACAGTGGATTTTAGCTCTGTATTTGTTAGCTGACTTCAAGGCTGTAGTACACAGGTAGGTTTTGGTTTATTGGCTAAACTTAGTATGATGCTATGATTCAGTGGCTAGGGAAGTCTCTAAATCACTGATCAAAATGTTGAATGATGTTGAAAGACATCTGGGTTCTTTCCAGCTCCTGGCTATTATAAATAAGGCTGTCATGAACACAGTGGAGCATGTGTCCTTATTACATGTTGGAGCATCTTCTGGGGATATGCCCAGGAATGGTATAGCTGGGTCCTCAGATAGTACTATGTCCAATTTTCTGAGGAACCACCAAACTGATTTCTAGAGTGGTTGTACCAGTTTACAATCCCACAAGCAATGAAGGAGTGTTCCTCTTTCTCCAAATCCTTGCCAGCATCTGCTGTCACCTGAGTTTTTTATCCTAGCCATTCTGCCTAGTGTGAGGTGAAATCTCAGGGTTGTTTTGACACCCTGATGACTAAGAATGTTGAACATTTCTTTAGGTGCTTCTCAGCCATTTGGTATTCCTCAGTTGAAAATTCTTTATTTAGCTCTGTACCCCATTTTAATAGGGTTATTTGATTCTCTGGAGTCTAACTTCTTGAGTTCTTTGTATATATTGGATATTAGCTCTCTATCGGATGTAGGATTCATAAAGATCTTTTCCCAATCTGATGGTTGTCTTTTTGTCTTATTGACAGTGTGCTTTGCCTTACAGAAGCTTTGCAGTTTTATGAGGCTCCGTTTGTTGATTCTTGATCTTACAGCACAAGCCATTGGTGTCAGAAACTTTCCCCCTCTGCCCATATGTTCTAGGCTCTTCCCACTTTCTCCTCTGTAAGTTTCAGAGAATCTGGTTTTATGTGGAGGTTCTTGATCCACTTGGACTTGAGCTTTGAAGAAAGAGATAAGAATGGATCAATTTGCATTCTTCTATATACTGACTGCCAGTTGAACGAGGACTATTTAATGCTGTCTTTTTTCCCACTAGATGATTTTAGCTCCTTTGTCAAAGATCAAGTGACCATGTGTGTGTGGGTTCATTTCTGGGTCTTCAATTCTATTCCACTGATCTTCCTGCCTGCCTCTGGACCAAAGTGTGGGTGCTTCGGTTCTTCTTAGAAGAACAAAATACTCACAGGAGCAAATATGGAGACAAAGTGTAGAGCAGAGACTAAAGGAAAGGCCACCAAGAGATTGCCCCCTCCCCGGATTCATCTCATATACAGTTACTAAACCCACACAGTATTGTGGATGCTAAGAAGTGCATGATGAAAGGAGCATGATGTGGCTGTCTCCTGAGAAGCCCTGCCATAGCCTTACAAATACAGAGGCAGATGTTAGCAGCCAACCAATGGATTGAGCACTGGGTCCCTAGTAGAGGAATTAGAGAAGGACTGAAGGTGTTAAACGGGTTTGCAACCTCATAGGAAGAACAACAATATCAACCAACCAGACCCCCTAGAACTCCCAGAGACTAAGCCATCAACAAAGGAGTACAAATGGCCCTAGCTGCATATGTAGCAGAGAATGGCCTTGTCATGAACCAATGGAAGGAGACGTCCTTGGTCCTAGGAAGGCTTGATAGATGCTCCAGTGTAGGAGAATCGAGGGCTGGGAGGTGGGAGTGGGTGGGTGGGTAGAGGAACACACTCATAGAAGCAGGGGGAGGGAGGATATGATAGGGTGTCTCTGAGAGGGAGGGAAACTGGGAAAGGGGATAACATTTGCAATGTAAATAAAGAAAACATTGAATAAAAAATGTTGAAAGATGTTCTTGAGAAGATACTAAACCCTATTTATCACTTGCCATAGTGGTCTAGAAACTTATGTTCCTTAGACTCAACAAATCTTTATTATCTCCTTTGTACCTTGCTTGGTACCTTTTAATTTTATTCTCTCTCTCTCTCTCTCTCTCTCTCTCTCTCTCTCTCTCTCTCTCTCTCTCTGTCTCTCTCTGTCTCTCTCTCTCTCTCTCTCTCTCTCTCACACACACACACACACACACACACACACACACACACACGCAAACACATACACACACACAAAATGAGCCATGAACATTGACACTGAAACCTGGTACTGCATAGCCATGGACTTAGATAATATTTTCAGTAGCATTTTGGACTGAGATTTCACCAGTGGCCAGGTGGCAGAGCTGGCTCCTTACAACAGGCTACTCCACCCTTCAGTCCCCAGTTCCATATTTCTTCATAATGCTCAAGTTGCTCCACTTCACTTTTTCCCCCATTCCATAGTCCATATTCACCACTCCATACTTCCATATCATGATGGCTCCTGCTACAGACTAGTCATGCAGCTGGTGGGCCTCTGGGGGACATCCTCCATCTCTGTAGCCTGGCAAGTTGGCAAACAGGTGTCTATGGCCTGACTGTGTTATGCATTGGAGGGCAGGTCTGTTGGTGGCATGGCAGTACTCAGGTCTCTGTCTTCCTCCTCTCATGCTTCCCTACCTGGATTTATTCTACTTTATGTTTTTTTAGGAAGCAAGAGGGAGAGGCAAGAGCAGCAAAGAATATGTTAATCAAGTTACTCTAGAAAACTGAACCAACTAGATGTACAGTATGCAAATAAGTAAGAGGAGATTGATTATGAATACTCTTTCCCTGGCTTTGAGGACTGACACGCCCCAGGGCATGCCCTCAGAAAAATGGGAGAACCTTTCTATGGTCTTAATAATTCAACACACTGGAAATGGCCTGAAGACAGGAGGGCCAATGAAGCTGGTGATATAACTCAGTCTGACTGCAAAAGGAATGTGGTCAGGAAGATGGGGATCATTCCTAATTCTAGGTTGAAGGCTTGAAGCTTACCGTGTAGAGTCAGTGAGTACTGACTTTCAAAAGATGGGTGTCTCAGCTTAACAAGGGACCAACATTTTCCCTCTTTGTATTTTGGCACTACTGCGTACCAAATGGCAGACTGGATTATACTATCTGCATGAGTCAAGAGACCTTTTATTAGTCTGGAAAATTCTTCTAGAAACACACACACACACATACATACATGATAACCAGCTATTTAGTTAACCCTTAACACAGTCAACTTCATTCATGAAATTAATCACAACTCATCTATATTCAATGACAAGTGCAGAAGCTAAAACAGCTTAGGCATGTTGTTATGTGTTTTACTGCATAATCAATAATCAGTCTGACAATGATACTCAGGATTTTCTGCATGTACAGCATAAATTCAATCATTTATTTTGTTTAGATCTAATATAATGTTTTCATATCATTTCTCCATAAATAGAATATTATTTTCATAAAGAAATTTAGAAATGGGGTGCTAACTTATGTCACTTAAACACATTTAATCTGAAATCATCTAAATGACTCTGATAATTATACATATATATGTATGTAGATATTTTTTTCATGGATTTCCAGTGATTCACTGATTCTCTCCCCACTCTTCTCTCTCTCTCTCTCTCTCTCTCTCTCTCTCTCTCTCTCTCTCTCTCTCTCTCTCTGTGTGTGTGTGTGTGTGTGTGTACAGGAATATAAGCACACTGGTGCTACAGGATAGATGTGGAGATCAAAAGAGAACCTTTATCAAAAGACAAGTTTGATTGGTAGTCCTCTTGTTTTATTTGTTTGAGACAAGGTCTTTGTTGTTTGCTTATTGTGTATACAAAACAAACTGGTAAGTTTTTAAGATGCCTTCTTTCTCTGCTCATCACAGAGCACTGGGATTATAGATAGTCTGGCTATATATCGCTCTTAAAAAATTATTTAAAAAAATAGTGGCAAACACTATTTATTACCAGTTAAGCAATCTCTTCAATCTCTTTTTCGGTGATTCAGTTTTCTTTCTCAAGATTTTATTTTAATTTTATGTGTATGATTGTTTATGTGCATGTTTTATCATCAGATTCTCTATTACTGAAGTTACAGATGATTGTGAGCTGCCATGTGGTGCTGGAAAGTAAATGTGGATCTTCTGTAAGAGTGGCCAGTGCTCTTAACCTATGAGCTAACCTCTTCATCCCCTTGGTTTTTAAAATTATTATTTTATTATTATTATTTTTCCAGGAACTCTTGATACTCATTTAATCACAGGGATTTGATGTCTATATGGTGAAAATCCAAATTCTCCAGTACAATGCAGATAGGAAAACTAAGGTCAAAAGTAAGTATGATGCTGAAGCGAGACAAGAGGATTGCTTTGCTGCCAGGTCCTTAGACTCTGAAGAGACGTTCTTGATGTATTAGTTTCTTTTCTGTTACTGTGATAAAATACCACAGCCAATGCAAATTATAGACAAAAATGTTACTTTCAGTGCTCTGCTCCAGAGTATTACAGCCCATAATGGTGAGTAGAGCAGAGTGTCAGGCAGCCAGAGCAGGAAGCTTAGAGAGTATATCTTCAACCAAAAACATGAACAGAGAGCAACCTAGAAGCAAGAGTAGGCTATAAATCCTCAAAGGCCACCCACAGTGGTGTACTTCTTCCAGCAAGGCCATGGCTCCTAGACTTCCCCAATAGTGCCACCAACTAGGGACTAGGTGTTTGAGTATACTAGCTTATGAGGGACATTTCTCAATAAAACTACACCACTTGGCTTTCATGTCATTAAACAAGAGAGAAGAGATTTTGTTTTTTGTTTTTTTCCTTTCAGAAAAAAAGTGGTGGCTAGTGGGGCTAAAAATACTTGGAATCACAAGAGATTAGGATCATGTTCATCAACTAATTTTCCAAACATGTGTAGTACATGTAGGAGGACGAAGAGGTCACAAGAAAACAATCAAATATGGAACAGCATTTCCTAAGAAAGAAGAAGGGCTTTGTCAGTGTGGAGATTTGGTTCATTGAAAAGTCAGAAGCTGTGTTAACAAGTACAAGGCAGCTGTTTAGGGAGAAAATTTGTTATCCTAATAGCGGCACTTGTTAGTTTGTGGTGACCATTATGTGGGTATCCTGGAAATCATATGGTGGGATCCTAGCAGCTGGTGTGGAGGATGCAAATGCTGTTTCAAGCAACATCCCTGGCTTTCAGAAGCTTCTTGGGAGCAATCCCAGATGGCTCACTTAGCAGGGAAACTCATTTCTCTGTTGCTCCAATGACTTTCTAGAATCCCTAATGCTCATCAGACAAGAACCACAAGTAGGTAGTCGCTCCCCCTGTGTTCAGTTTGCAAGTTCTGTGAACACTTTCAGTCTGGGAGCACATCATTAGGAAGCAGGCTATTCATCCTGTTTATAATTAATGTTGCGGCTTGGAGGTTTTGAGTCAATGAAATTATACCAGTTGGGAAGTAGACTGTGCTAATAGGATGAGAAGGTTTGAGTCAAAGGTATCTCAGGCTAGTTCTGAAATCCAGCACCTATCAGACCCATTTTTCTTGATATTCCCTATGAGCAACATTGAAATTCTAGAAGATTAGGATGCAGAACTATGGTGGAGCTAATTAAAGAACTGAAATATTTGAGAGAAGTTGAGATTGAAAGGAAGGACTAAGGTTTGGTAGAGGGAGGAAAGTTTTAAATAGTAAAATAATGTCAGGAATGTGTAATATAATAGAAAGAATGTTATTCTTGTGGCTAAGGGATCATTGACCTTTATAACTTTAGTTTATCCTTTATGCAAATGTTAATATGCTCAGTTGCATTTGACTACAGGGTCCCTGAGTGTCATAGTGAAGAAACAATTAGAAGATAACAAGTAGACAAGGCTCTTTCATATTACCTCAAGGGGATATCTTTCTCTCATTAGTATTTTTTAAGCATTGGGGAGTGAATAGGCATCTTTTAAAAGATGAGTAAAATTATCAGGTTTGTGAAAGCAAATATTGGTGACAGATCATGACATTTGATGTTTGTTGCTATGGAGACAGAAAGCCGATAGACCATCTCAGACCAGAGGGAAGATCATGAGAGAGATCACAGCAGAAGAAAGAGATGGGAGGGGTACGGAATTTATTGATTCAACAGATACTACTTGAATACCTTTATGTTCTAGGCACTTAGTTATATGAATGAAAAGCCAGTTACCTAGTCTCAACTAATTTACATTCTAGTGGAATACACAGCAATAAGTATTTACATAATATGAATATTTTATCTGGGTCTTAGTAAGTGAAACAGCTCACGGAAAAACTGTTAATCAAAGTCCAAAGGAAGAATTGAAGCAGGTGTTGGAGGAGTGCTAAAGAGCCAGCCATAGGGTAACATTAAAGAGTTCAGATGCTAAGCATTGGCAAATTCCTTGGTCTTAAAAATGGTTATTTCTTTGTGTCTGTGCGAGAGTATGTCCTATGTGTGCAGATGCTCTCAGATGCTAAAAGAGAGTTTTGAATTGCTTGGGTCAGTAGGTTGAGTATGACCTACCGACCTAGGAAACTGAACTTGGATCTTCCAGAAAAGCAGCAAGCCAAGCACTGATTATTAACCACTGAGATTTGATCAAGCCGCTTTGCCTTTCATTTTTAAAGACTACTAGTTGCTATGTAGAAATAAGGAGTTATTTATAATGTTATTTCAGTAACACAGGTGAATTATGTCCATGCCTTAGTTTTGATGTTCATTTCAAGGACAGTACATTTGCAGTCAAGATAAGGAAAATTACATTAAACTTCAACTTTTGAGAGAAAGGAGTTCAGAAAAATTCCTTACAAATTCTTAAATAAGAAAACCATTCTAAGAGCCATGACCTGTCTCTGTACCTACCATTTTGGTCTATTGATGATATCATTACCTGTGCAGGGATAAGAAAGAACAGTGGGGCACCAGTGGATGAGGGCACAGCTCATGACAGGTCTTATACAAACAGCTATGCCCGGACACATCAAACCATGACTGGCAGCCACAGTAACTCTTGGAGGAGGTAATGGGGCACTAGCACACTGCCACCATGAAGCAAGTATTTTCGTCTGTTGTGTTTCCAGAAGGCTTGGAGAGTGCTGCACACACAGGACTTAGAGGTGTGTGACTAACCCAGTAACAGACTTCAGTTGAGTGGAGGACTCATCCCTACTCCTAGTCCCTGCTTTCTCCCCCTCCCAATTGTTCAACTTTCAGAAATACAAGTGTGAAAATATAGAAAACTCCTGTTTATAACAACTCTCCATTGACTAATCTAAGCTTTGTGAACAGGGGTTTGCAAATGACCTGACAGTGGACAGATTAACAGGAGAAAAATATTACATAATACAATAGGATTTTGATGAAGTGCTGTTTGAACAGTTAAAGACTGGGCTGAAACATCAATTTAAGGGCAAGGGAGAGGGCTGCAAGGGATCGTATGGGTGACAGATGGACTTCAGGGAAATAAGAAAGGGTAGGGTGGCTTATGGTAATTTTGTTGATGACCTCTGAGTGTGAGGGTAGGGGAATGACATCTCCTAACTGGAAACAGGATCCCATGGAGGACTGTGGCAGTTTTATTTTTGGAAGACTTTCTCATCAAGCAAGAGAAACCTTATCAGGTCCCAAAGAAACTGGGGACAAATGGCTACCTATGGTGCCTATTAGCATACCAAAGTGTCTGCTTGGCCTTCAGGATCACTCAGGACCTGAGACTTTCCCCAAAATTTCTCTTCCTGCCCCCTACCCTAAACCTCCCCATCTCAGGCTTCATTTCTCCCCCAACTTTGCTTTCCTATATAATCTTGCCATTTCAGCCATTACCACTCTTGGCTCTCTCCCTCGTGGTCCCCTACTCTAGTTCTCTTGGTCCATGGCTCCTCTCTTGGTCTGCTTGACCTCACTCCTCTTCTTCTTTAACTCTAACCTGCTCTCAAACAGCTTATGGCCTGGTTCATTCTGCACCCTTTCAGATGCTTCTGGCTGTACACTCCCACATATGCACAATAAAATCCTTCACAGTCATACTTTGGAGCAGTCATATCTTCATTTCATTCACTTAGCAAGGCTTCTCAAATCCATTTCAAATGGAAACATCTTTATTTAAATTAATCTTCATCTTGACTCTAGGGTTCAAGGGTCCCTTACACATTATTTAATAAGGTCTAGTAAGGAAACTCTGTCTTATTTGGGCCCATTTGTAGGAGGTCAAGGCAGCATGTACAGATGCAAAGGCTATGGTAAAGTCCATAGGGATGTGGCTCTTCTAATCTATCTCAGTGTAACTTCGGCTTCAACAAGGAACAGAATTGGATTGGCAAGTCAATCACTAAACGGGCAAAGAAAATTCTGCCTGGCATTAATTCTTTTGCTCTAAACTCATTTACCACAGGCCTGTATTACTTAAGTAGTTAGGCGTGACAAGTTACTACAGAAACAATAAAATCAGTAGAGGATGTGATTAATTGCAAAGTGTATGTCCTTTGTCTCATTATCAGCTCTGAAACTTACTTGGGATCATGAACAATTAATTTACCTCTCTGAGCTTCAATTTCATCATGTTTATAAAAGTAAGGAACATAATCCCCATTTCCTGAGTGCTTAATTCCATGTGTTATTTTAGGTCCTTTAAGTGAGGTATTGCCCGTGACTAAACAAGTGGTAAGACATTCAAAAGCTTGTCAGGGATCGTGTGGTCAGTAAGCAACAGGTCCACAGGTAAAATTCAATCGTGTCTCTTAGTCCTGATGTTTCATGGCTCTGATGGGCTAGGTGGGTATTGTAGGGACTTGATTGAATTAAATGAGAACAAAAGAAGAAACAGAAGTAAATTGGGGGATATCTTAGTACCTGGCGCGTACATGTCACTGAACACATAGCAGCTGTTTCAGAAATCTTTAACCACGAATGGTCAGTTCATTTCTTTAACCCTTTGTTGCCATGCTCCTTGAATGACTCTTGAACTTTAGTAGATTAAATGTCATAAAACACAAATTGTGCACACACATAATCATGAAATGTGTTAAGTAAACATGCAAAGATACATGTGCTTACAAGAGATTGACTGCTCTCATCATTGCTCAAAGAAATTCAGAGAGCCAAGAATGAACTGAGGCAGGAGTCCCTGAGGAAGTTTTAATGGATGTAGAAGTGAAGTTAGAGGGAATTTACACAGAGCTTCATTGTTCACACCCTTTCCACAAATTCTGCAATTATAATGAATATCAATTCATGCATCAAAAGCGCATGACTCATTTGACCACTCCAACTCGTGACTCGCTCAGAGGAACATAATGGGTCATTTTAATGAGACATCCTTAAGGTCTATGTCTCTTTGTTAAGTGCTTCTGCTGAATTTAAACAAAAGTCCATCTGATCTTCCTGTCACTTTACAATCTTTGCAATTTCCTGGAAGTTCCTGGAATGAAGCTGAGTTAGACCAGAAAACTGCAAGAGAAGCTGAACTGGGTGCCAGAGCAGAGCGGCAATTTTAGGGGAGCTATTGTCACTGACAACAGATGAGCTGGAATCTTCAAT
>JADRCD010048361.1:0-10805 GCA_019843815.1 Montemys delectorum | reverse complement strand
TCTCTCTCTCTCTCTCTCTCTCTCTCTCTCTCTCTCTCTCTGTCACACACACACACACACACACACACACTCTTAAGGAAAACAATCGAAACAAATAACCAATAAAACAAAAGATACCAAAATGAAAAAAGCTCACTGTGTATTGAAATAGCAATGCCTATGTGCTTCTGAGGTCAATTTGCTTGGAATACTTTTTTTCATTCTTTTACCCTAAGTTCATGCTTATTCTTGAGCTTGAGGTGTGTTACTTGGATTCAACAGAGATATGGATCTGTTTTCTAATCTATTCTTTTAGCCTGTATGTTTTTATTGGATAATTAATAGCATTAACATTGAGAGTTATTGATTAGCAATGTTTGTTAATAATATTTCATTTTTGTGACATAGACTTCGCTCTTTTGATTAATTATTCTGGGATTATGTATTCCTTGTATATTATTAAGTGTGTAGCTAACCTTTTCAGATTGAACTTTTCCTTCTAGTTCCTTCTCCAGATCTTGATTTGTGGACAAAAAAAATTGTTTAAATTTATTTTTATCATGGAATGTTTTCTTTTTCTAAGAATGATATGAGTGATAGTTTTGTTGGGTATAGTAGTTTGAGCTGACATCTGTGCTCTTTTGGAGCTCTTAAAGCATCTGTCTGTGCCCTTTTGTCTTCCAGGGTCTCAACTGAAAAGTCAGATGTTATTCTAATGAGTTTGCCTTTATATATCACTTGGTCTTTTTTCACTACATCTTTTTTTTTAATTCTTCTTTGTTTAGTACATTTAGCATTTTTATTATTCTGTGACATGGGGATTTTCTTTTTTAGTTCTCTCTGATGTTCTGTATGAATCTTCTACTGAATAAGCACTTCTTTCTTTCTATTAGGAAAATGTCCTTCTATGATTTTGTTGAAAATATATTCCATGTCTTTCTCCTGTGCTTCTTCTCCTTCTTCTATATCTGTTATACACAGGTTTATTCTTTTCATAGTGAACTAGACTTCCTGAATAATTCAAAAAGAATTTTTTATTTAACATTTGGTTTTACTGAGCTATCCATTTCTTTTACTTTGTTTTTGAGACCTGAAATTCTCTTTTCTATATCTTTTAGTTTGTTGATAAGGCTTACCTCTGAGGCTTGTGTTTAACATCCTGAGTTTTTCATTTCCAGTTTTATTTCACTTTAGGATTTCTTTAGTGATTCCATTTCCTTTTTAAGTTCTAGCTGAGCCAGTGTCCTAAGCAGACCTTAGGTGCAAATCCTGCAGCCAGTCCCACAACACCCAGAGGAAGCTCCACTCCCAGGTGGACACACCCAGGATCCTAGGATCAGAAGTGAGGAAGACTCAACATCTGTCCCAAAACCTGGAGCAACTGGGACTAGCGGGACCCAGGCACATAGGAACTCTGCCAGCCCAGTGGCATGGGTTGCTTCTAGTCTGTTTGGCCTAGTGACCTAAGCAGACCTTGGGTGTAAATTCTGCAGCCAGTCCCACAACACCCAGAGGAAGCTCCACTCCCAGGTGCTCTAATACACCCAGGATCACAGGATCCCAGAATCACGGGATCACAGAGACAGCTTGACTCTGAGGAGTTCTGATACAACAAGGATCACAGGAAAGATAGGCCCCAGTCAGATTTAGCCAGGGCAGGTAGCACTAAAGATAACCAGATGGTTGGAGGCAAGAATAAGAAAATAAGCAACAGAAAACAAAGTTACTTGGCATCATCAGGACCCAATTCCCCCACCATAGCAAATCCTGGACACATCATCACACCAGAAAATCAAGATTCAGATACAAAATCACTTCGATGATGATGATGATAGAGGACATAAAGAAGGACATAAATAACTTCCTTAAAGAAATACAGGAGAACACAGGTAAACAGCTAAAACCCCTTAAAGAGGAAACATAAAAATCCCTGAAAGAACTCCAGGAAAACACAATCAAACATGTGAAGGAAATGAACATAACCACACAGGATCTATAAATGGAAATAGAAACAATAAAGAAATCACAAAGGGAGACAACCATGGAGATAAAAATCCTCGGAAAGAGATCAGGAGTCATAGATGCAAGTATCACCAACAGAATACAAGAGATAGAGAGAATCTCAGGGGCAGAAGATACCATAGAAAATATTGACACAACAGTCAAAGAAAATGCAAAAAGCAAAAAGGTCCTAACCTAAAACATCCAGGAAATCCAGGACACAATGAGAAGACCAAACCTAAGGATAATAGGTATAGAAGAGAGTGAAGATTCCCAATGTAATGGGCCAGTAAATATCTTCAACAAAATTATAGAAGAAAACTTCCCTAACCTAAAGAAAGAGATGCCCATGAACATACAAGAAGCCTACATAACCCCAAATAGACTGGACCAGAAAAGAAATTCCTCCCGACACATAATAATCAAAACACCAAATACATTAAACAAAGAAAGAATTTTAAAAGCAGGAAGGGAAAAAGGTCAAGTAATCTATAAAGACAGGCCTATCAGAATTACACCAGACTTCTCATCAAAGACTGAAAGCTAGGAGATCCTGGGCAGATGTCATACAGACCCTACGAGAACACAAATGCCAGCCCAGGCTACTACACCCAGCAAAACTCTCAATTACCATAGATGGAGTAAACATAACAAAACATCTACACAATTTCTTTCCACAAATCCATTTCTTTCCACAAATGATAATATTGGAAAAACACCAAAATAAGCAGCAAAACTATACCCTAGAAGAAGCAAGAAAGTAACCTTTCAACAAGCCCACACAAACATAATTCCACCTCTAACAACAAAAATAACAGGAAGTAACAATTACTTTTTCTTAATATTTCTTAATATGAAAATTAATATTACCAACTTATCCTAATTGATTCAAATTCAAAAGTATGAGAAATTGGAAATTTGTTGGCTATCGTCTGGTGGTCTCTATAACTTGGTAATTGGGGAAATAAGTTCAATATTGTACAATCCATATACACTTTCTGCTTGTTTGTACCTGACCGTGTCTTGCCGGATACCACATAATGATCCTGAAACCATGCTTCTCCTATCTCAGCCTCTCTATTAATAGTATTTTTTACTTCATGTTTTACACTATACTATGGTTTTCAGAACAGCTTACATATTTCAAAATTATTTACACAGCCAAAAGAAATGTAGACAATTAACTTGGGAGGTGGTTTGTAAAAGAACAACAAAGAGTGAGACTGAATGCTTTGCTTGATGTTTCTAACTACTGTATCAAGTTTGAAGAAGAGGACTTTATAAGTTACTCTTTCTCTGAGATGAATGCTTTTCCAAATTATCACAGCCAATGAACCAGATTCTTACCCTCACCTAATGTCTGTGCTACTCTCCAAGCAGAACCATTGTTCATTGAAACAGTTGGTGAATGACTTCACAGGTGGACCATCTTAATACACACACCATTTGTTAAATGAATGTAATCTGTTTTCTGTGGGCTAAGAATAAAGACAATCACTCCAGTCAAATAGCTTTGACCATAGCAGGAAGTCTGTATCCAAAAAGTCATGCCTACAATTCAATCCTTGGAACAGCAGAACTATCAACTCTTAGCTTAGGTACAATGGAGGTAAAATCCTTTGGTGATGTGAGGGTCATTAAAGTACAGTCTTATTACAATGAAATCCAATGTCTAAAAATTGTTCTTATTTTGGGCTTGTACCAGAGTAAGAGCCAAGACTTTAAACTCTACTAAAAACAAAACAAACAAACAAACAAAAAGACTTTATCTATCTATGTTAATTACAAAAAAACTAGTTGTAATATATTATTTTAAAATATACAGCTAATATATTTGGAGTTATTTAAAATTGTTTTTGTTTTTGGTTTTTTATTTTATTTTATTTTTGGATGAGAACCTGGGAAAGGAGATATTGTATGACATGTAAATAAAGAAGACATCTAATAAAAAAATTTATATTGAGAAAAACATGTATTTTCAGTATTGCTGCAGACAAGGATCTATATAAGACTGTTTAATTGTTTTATATCAAACAACTTTTATACTACTCATTTTTATTGTTACAATATTTTATAAATTTTAAAGAATATGGCAAAATGAAAAACAAAAAAGTTCTAGTTTCATGTCCTAAATTGTTTTCATTGTTTTATTCAATTGTTTGCATTTTCATGGTCTTTATTAATGCTCTCCTTAGGGAATTTAAACATATACCTAATTAGTATTTTGAAATCCTTATCTTGTGTTTCAGCTAAAGCATTTTTCTCAATGAAAGTACAATAGGAGTACAGGAGAGACCAACAGGAGAGACCCTGTTGATTGTTCATTTTGTGTTTTTAGGCTGGAACCATATGCATCTGAAGTTATGATATTGGAGGTGTAAATATCTGGTCTGATCTTGGTTTGGTGGTTGTTTTACGCCTTATTTATAGTTCTCAAATATGGGTCCTAACCTAGAGTGGTGGTTATGCAGTCCCTGGTAGAGAGTGGTTCTGCAGTTCATCAGGAATTACAAAGAATGCCTAGCTTAGTGAACCTAAGTTGGTTCCTAATAGAGAGAGGTTCTGATGGCTTTGGAAAGTCACAAAGTAATAATGGAAATAGCTAGAGTGAAAGATTGAGGAGGCAGAAGGAAAGAACTATGGGGACACTGAGTTTGCTAGAACTGAGGATTGGAAAAGCTGTTCCTATTCCAAGTACAAGGTGGTTTCTGAATATGACCTCTAAATTTTAGATAAAGTTATATGTCTTGAAAGTATCTGTTTTGTCTTTGAACCATAATTCTTTCCAAAGTGTGCACACATACTCACACACATATATGCTTTGGAAAAAAATTATATGTATATCTATTCATAAATATACTTGGTTATTATATATATGGTTGTTACTTTTATTGAGACTAGAGCTCAGAGATAAAGCACATGCATGAAGTTCTGTTTTTAATTCCCAATAGCAAAGAAGAGGAGGAGTATTAAGAAGTGTTTAAGGTCTCCATTAATAAAAAAATCTATTTGTTTGAATGATAAAATGCCTAGAAATGTAATAAAGAGGATCGTGCGGTTATGTGAATGTTGAGCTCTACAATTACAAATTTTTGTCATTTTCTGGCTCTGTGTTGACTAAGAATGCAAACCTAATTCCTTCAAGTAATTTACAAGTTAACTCTCATGATATTCTATTCTTTGATTTTTATATTCCCACAATTAGTAAAGGAAACAAAGAAAGTCTTGTGGTTATTTTAGAAAAGAAGGAGGATACTAGACCTTCTGGGGCTTTTTCTTAGGGAAACAAAATCCACCTGAATGTAGCTTCACTGCTCCCAAGACTGTTGCAACCCTACCAGGGTAAAACATGACGATTTTAATGCTCCATGGAATGCTGCCACAGAGATACATACAGTCTCTGAGGCTAGCAGAGAACACTTAGAGAAAATCCCTCTGCCAAGGTGATTAAAATGCCAAAGGTCTTCCAGAGTTGACATACAGCAGTAAGAAGACCCTATGCACCAGTGATTCCTGGAGGGGAATCAACCCCCTCTAGCCCTATTGTTCAGCTCATAAGCTACAATTACTGGTAACAGAGATTCAACAGAATCTTTTTTTCTCAATTTAAATACTCTGTTTGCATACAGAAAACCAAGTCCTCTTTTTTTGTTGAGTATAGGCTTTTGTAGTAGGATCTCATGATTTTTTGGATGTCCTCAGTTTCTGTTGTTATGTCTCCCCTTTCATTTCTGATCTTGTTAATGAGGATACTGTCTCTGTGCCCTCTAGTTAGTCTGCCTAAGGGTTTATCTATTTTGTTGATTTTCTCAAAGAACCAGCTCCTGCTTTGGTTGATTCTTTGTATAGTTCTTTTTGTTTCCATTTGCTTGATTTCAGCCCTGAGTTTGATTATTTCCTGCCTTCAACTCCTCTTGGGTGAATTTGCTTCATTTTTGTTCTAGAGCTTTCAGGTGTGCTGTCAAATTGCTGGTGTATGCTCTCTCTAGTTTCTTTTTGGAGACATTTAAACCAATGAGTTTTCCTCTTAGGACTGCTTCATTGTGTCCCATAAGTTTGGGTATGCTGTGGCTTCATTTTCACTAAATTCTAGAAAGTCTTTAATTTCTTTCTTTATTTCTTCCTTGACCAAGTTATCATTGAGTAGATAATAAGCTTCCACGTGTATGTGGGCTTTCTATTGTATATGTTGTTATTGAGGAGCAGCCTAAGTCCATGATGATCTGATAGTATGCAAGGAATTATTTCAATCTTCTTGTATCTGTTGAGACCTTTATATGGTCAATTTTGGAGAAGGTACTATAAGGTGCTAAGAAGAACTTATATTCTTTTGTTTTAGGATAAAAAGTTTAGGATAAAAAGTCTTGGAAAGATCAGGAATTCAAGGCCCATATTTGAACAAAGTAAAAGCAATACACAGAGAACCAGTAGCCAACATCAAACTAAATGGAGAGAAGTTTGAAGCAATCCCACTAAAATGAGGGACTAGACAAGGCTGCCTACTCTCTCCCTACCTATTCAATATTGAACTTGAAGTCCTAGCCAGAGCAATGAGACAACAAAAGGAGATCAAAGGGATACAAATTGGAAAGGAGGAAGTCAAATTATCACTATTTGCTGATGATATGATAGTATACATAAGCGACTCCAAAAATTCCACCAGAGAGCTCCTAAGCCTGATAAACAACTTCAGCAAAGTAGCTGGATATAAAATTAACTCAAGCTAATCAGTGGCCTTCCTCAACACAAAGGAAAAACAGGCTGAGGAAGAAGTTAGGGGAACAACAACCTTCACAATAGTTACAAATAATATAAAATACCTTAGTGTGACTCTAATAAGCAAGTAAAAGATCTGTTTGACAGGAACTTCAAGACTCTGAACAAGGAAACCAAAGAAGATCTCAGAAGATGGAAAGATCTCCCATGCTCATGGATTGGCAGGATTAATATAGTGAAAATGGGAATATTGCTTTTCAATTTAATCAATACAGAGTCAATGAAATCTCCATCAAAATTCCAACTCAATTCTTTACAGACTTAGAAAGGCCAATTTGCAAATTCATCTGGAATAACAAAAAACCTAGGATAGCGAAAATTATTCTCAAGAATAAAAGAACCTCTGGTGGAACCACCATCCTGGACCTTAGCTGTACTACAGAGCAATTGTGATTAAAAACTGCATGATATTGGTACAGTAACAGGCAGGTGAATCAGTGGAATAGAATTGAAGACCCAGAAATGAACCCACATACCTATGGTCACTTGATCTTTGACAAAGGAGCTAAAACCATACAGTGGAAAAAAGACAGCACTTTGAACAAATGGTGCCGGCTCAACTAGCGGTTAGCGTGTACAAGAATGCAAATCGATCCATTCCTATCTCCTTGTACAAAGCTCAAGTACAAGTGAATCAAGGATCTCCCCATAAAACCAGAAACACTGAAACTAATAGAAAAAAAGTGGGGAAGAGCCTCAAGCACAGGGAAAATTTTCCTGAACAGAACATCAATAGCTTATGCTCTAAGATCAAGAAATGACAAATGGGACCTCATAAAATTACAAAGTTTCTGTAAGGCAAAAGACACTGTCAATGGGACAAAATGTCAACCAACAGATTGGGAAAAGATCTTTACCAATCCTATATCTGATAGAGGGCTAGTATCCAATATATACAAAGAACACAAGAAGTTAGACTCCAGAGAACCAAATAACCCTATTAAAAAAAACGGGTACTGAGCTAAACAAAGAATTCTCAACTGAGAAAAACCAAATGGGTAAAAAACACCCAAAGAAATGTTCAACATCCTTAGTCATCAGGCAAATCAAAACAACCCTGAGATTCCACTTCATACCAGTCAGAATGGCTAGGATAAAAAACTCAGGTGACAGTAGATGCTGGCAAGGTTGTGGAGAAAGAGAAACACTCCTTCATTACTGGTGGTACTGCAGGCTGGTACAACCACTCTGGAAATCAGTTAGGCAGTTCCTCAGGAAATTGGACGTAGTACTACCAGAGCACCCAACTATACCACTCCTGGGCATATACCCAGTGCTCCAACATGTAATAAGGACACATGCTCCACCATGTTCATAGCAGCCTTATTTATAATAGCCAGAAACTGGAAACAACCCAGATGTCCCTCAACAGAGGAATGGATATGGAAATTGTGGTACATCTACACAATGGAGTACTACTCAGCTACTAAAAACAATGAATTTATTAAATTCTTAGGGAAATGGATGGATCTGGACAATATCATCCTGAGTGAGGTAACCCAACCACACACACACACACACACACACACACACACACACACACACACACACAAAAACACCCATGGTATGTAATCTCTGATAAGTGGATATTAGCCTAAAAGATCAGAATACACAAAGTACAATCCACAAACCACAAGAAACTCAAGAAGTAGGAAGACCAAAGTGTGGATACTTCGTTCCTTCTTAAAAGGGGGAACAAAATACCCATGAAAGGAGTTGCAGAGACAAACTATGGAGCAGAGACTGAAGGACAATCCAGAGACTGCTCCACCTGGGAATCCTTCCCATATTCAATCACCAAACCCAGACACTATTGTGGATACCAGCAAGTGCCAGATGACAGGAGCCTGATATAGCTGTCTCCTGAAAGGATCTGACAGTACCCGACTAATACAGAAGTAGAGGCTCACAGCCATCCATTGGACTGAGTACAGGGTCCCCAATGAAGGAGCTAGAGAAAGGACCCAAGGAGCTGAAGGGGTTTGCAGCCCCTTAGGACAAACAACAATATGAACTAACTAGTACCCTCAGAGCTCCCAGGGACTAAACCACCAACCAAAGAACACACATGGTGGGATTCATGGCTCCAGCAGCATATGTATAGCAGAGGATGGCCTAGTCATCAATGGGAGGAGAGGCCCTTGGCCCTGTGAAGGCTCTATGCCCCAGTGTAGGGGAATGCCAGGGCCAGGGAGGGGGAAAGGGTGAGTTGGTGAGCGGCGGGAGGGGGAGGGAACAGGGTTTTTGTTTTTTGTTTTTTGTTTTGTTTTGTTTTGTTTTATTTTTTTCCTTTTTTTTTTTTTTTGAGGGGAAACTGGGAAAGGAGATATCATATTACATGTAAATAGAGAAAATATCTAAAATAAAAGAACTAAGTCCTCAAATGTTCCCCATTTTTACCTCTAACTCCCCTTATTTCTACAATATCAGTTCTTCTATAAATATGTCTACAATGGATTCATAAGAATTCTCCTTTAACATCCAAATGAAATATACAGAAACATTTCTAATTTATTAATGTTAGTGCAATGGATATTTCATGAAACCATTCACAATGACTCTCTTCTGTTGCTCTGAATATCTCATTATCCAAAACTATGTAAAAATATTCTACAAGAATATGTCAGATATTGAGATTTCCACGTTTACATCAAATAGGAGGTCACTTTCTTAGAAAAATAATTTCTGAAAGTATAAAAATGTTTGAACATTCTGTAATTTGTTGATTAGATTTGTATAAATAGTCTGTGCTAAATTATCAGATTTCTTTCATATGATCTTCCCAAATCTGATAAACTTTCTCTTAGATACTGCAATATTTATAGATTTTCAAAATAAGCAGACATTCATTTTGTTGATCTACAATAAAATTGCCTAATAAATAATAATAAGTTACCTAATAGGTAAATAAATAAATTCCTATTATCATATTGCTAAAATAACTTTAAAATAAAATAATATGAATATAATAAAAATACCAATTCAGTTTAGCTTTGTAAAGTAAACGAGGTAAAAAAAATTAAGTTACATTTACTATATAAACAATTGCTAAGCCCTGTGCCAAGATTATTCTCCTGTTGGGCTGCACAAGAACCAGTTGTATAAAATGAGCAAGGGCAGGAATATAACTAGACAAGATACTTTTACCAGTCAAAAAATTCAAAGGAATGTCAAAATACTCAAGAAATGTGATAATAATAATTTGGTGAACTAACATTAAAAACTCAAAGGGAATACAAAAAAATCTATGAAAAATTAAATATCAAACATTTAAATGCTAGTTTTAACTTACGTAAGCAAAAGAGCAAAACAGATTAAAACTATTTGATAATTAATAATGAATGATCAAAACCTCAATTACAGAAACTAAAGTGTACAATGGAGAGAAGGAACAGATGTTTTGATGGAACAATTGATATCAGAACTACTTTCAGAGAAAAAAAGAGACTACCTTCCATTAAAAGCATAGGGACTTTTCTGGCTATAGGAGAGTCTGTGTATTGTATGAATCAGAACTAAGAAAAAAGAAACATCTATTTGATGAAGAGTGAATAATTATTTAAATCTATGGCCATCCTAAAGGAAAAAAGAAAGTGGCAGAAAGGTAAATGCCTAGGAAGAAAGACATGGGGCTTTTAGCTGAAGAACTTCTAAGAGTGGGACTGGCTACTAGACAGTTGCAGGTAACTCCTTCTCCTGTTGACGAATATATGTATTATACTGTCAATGGTTTCAGAAATGAGAAGTCTACCTCATAAGCGCTTGTGTCAGTAAAGTAGGGGAAAAGTCCAGCTGTATTTCAGACAGTTCAGTGTGTACTAAAAAATACTTGGGAGTTAGACTGCTTGGACTTAATCCTGTCTATACCAGTTTCTCAAATTGCATATTCATTTATTAAAACATTTATTAAAAGTTAATAGCCTATTAACTTTCATTAACTATGAAACTCATAAGTCTGTCTCTCCTTTATATGAAAGTTAGAGGGGACAGGTTAATAAAATAGAACTTGTGTGTGTGTGTGTGTGTGTGTGTGTGTGTGTGTGTGTGTG
>JADRCD010048314.1:0-11772 GCA_019843815.1 Montemys delectorum | reverse complement strand
TCTATACCTGTCTGTAAGCATAACAGAGTATCATAAATAGTGTCAGAGACTCGTTCTTGCCCATGCGATGGGTTTCAGGTTTAGCTACTCATTGGTTGATCACTCTGTCTGTGCTCTATCTTTGTCCCAGCACTTCTTGTAGGCAGGACACATTTTGGATCAAAGGTTTTTTTGGCGGTGGTGTTGGATTTATCCCTCTATTGAGAGTCCTGCCTTGAGTATAGGAGGTGGCCACTTCAAGCTCAGTATCTCCCACTACTAGGAACCTCGGATAGAGTCACCTCCATAGACTCACTAGAGCCTCCCCTGCCTGAAGTCTCTAATATGTCTATTCACCCCCTCCGATTTCTGTTCTCTCTGTCCTGCTCTCCAGACATGTTATTTCCCTGCCCCCATGCACCTGGCATTACCTTTCCCAGTTCCCTTCCTCCCTCCATCTCAAATGACTATTTAATTTCACCTTCTCTGTGAGATCTAAGCATACTCCTGTGATCCTCCTTGTTATTTGGATTGTTTGGGTCTGTTGATTGTAGCATGGATATCCAGTACTTTATGAATAATATGCTCTTGAAAGTGAATACATACCATGCATGTCATTTTAGGTCTGGATTACCTTACACAGGATAATATTTTCTAGCATCACCCATTTTCCTGCAAATTTCATATTTACCTTGTTTTTAATTTCTGAGTACTATTGCATTGTATAAATGAACAACATTTTCATTATCCATTATTCAATTGAGGATATCTGTTTTTTTCCAGATTTCTAACTATTACAAAACTATTTCAAATAGTTTCTAACTATTACAAAAAAAGCTGCTATGGACATAGTTGAGCAAGTCTCCTTGTGGTATGGTGAAGCATCTTTTGGGTGTATGTCTGAGAGTGGTAGAGCTGGATCTTGGGGTAGAACCAGTTCTATTTTCTGAGAAATCACCAAATGGATGTCTTTTACAAGTTTGTACAGTAATGGAGTGTTCCCCTTGCCCCACACCCTCACTGGCATGATCTCACTTGAGTTTTTGATCTTAGTCATTCCGATTAGTATAAGTTGGAATCTCAGAGTTGTTTTGATTTGCATTTCCCTGATGACAAAGGATGTTGAATACTTCTTTAAGGGTTTCTCACTTACCAGAAGTTCCTCTGTTGAGAGTTACCTGTTTAGTTCTATACCCCATTTTTAAAATGAGTTATTTATTTGTTGGTGTCTAACTTTATGTATCTTGGATATTAGCACGCTGTTTTATGTAGGGCTGGTGAATATATTCTCTCATTATGTAGGCTGCTATTTTGTCTTATTGATGGTCCTTTGCCTTAAAGAAGCTTTTGTTCTTCTTGTATTCCAAACTTCAGATAATGCATACCATGTGTGTTCTTTTGTGATTGGGTTACCTCACTCAGGACGATACTCTCCAGATCCATCCATTTCCCTAAGACTTTCGTAAATTCATTGTTTTTAATAGCTGCGTAGTACTCCATTGTGTAGATGTACCACAGTTTCTGTATCCATTCCTCTGTTGAGGCACATCTGGGTTGTTTCCAGTTTCTGGCTATTATAAATAAGGCTGCTATGAACATAGTGGAGCATGTGTCCTTATTACCCGTTGGAGCATCTTCTGAGTAGGAAGAACAACCCACAAACCATAAGAAACTTAAGAAGAAAGAAGAGCAAATGGTGGACATTTCATTCCTTCCTAAAAAAGGGAACCAAATACCCACAGAAGGAGTGGCAGAGATTAACTATGGAGCAGAGACTGAAGGAAGGACAAGCATATAGCTATCTCCTGAGAGGCTCTGACAATACCTGACAAATACAGATGTAAATGCTCACAGCCATTCATTGAACTGAGTACATGGTCCCCAATGAAGGAGTTAGAGAAAGGTTCTATGGAGCTAAAGGGTTTACAGCCCCTTAGGATGAACAACAATTACCAACTAGTACCCTCAGAGCTCCCAGGGACCCAACCACCAATCAAGGACTATACATGGTGGGACTGAATGTTCTGGCAGCATGTGTATAGTAGAGGATCACAAATTCGATCATCTATCGGAGTAAAGGACCTCAGCCTTGTGAAGGTTTTGTGCCCCAGTGTAGGGGAATGCCAGGGCCAATAAGTGGGAGAGGGTAGGGTGGCAGGCATGGGGACGGGGAAGGCAAAAGGGGTTTGTTCTTGTTGTTTTTGTTTATTTGTTCGTTTGTTTGTTTTTTGGAGGGGAACCTGGGAAAGGAGAAATTTACATGTAAATAAAGAAAATATCTAAAAAAAAAAAAAAAGAAGAAGAAGAAGAAGAAGCTTTTGAGATTTATGAGGTCTCATTTACTAATTATGGATCTTATAGGCTGTACCAAAATGTATTCAAGACTATTCCCCACATTCTGTTCTATTATATTTAGTGTATCCTGTTTTGGAGGCTTTGATGAACTTGTACTTGAGCTTTGCACAGGGTGATGACTATGGATCTACTTGCATTCTTCTACTTGCAGACATCCGTCAAGTTAGACCAGGATCATTGTGTGGTTTGAGCATCTTCATCAAAAATCCTGTGTCCATATGTGTGTGGGTTTATTTCTGGATCTTTGATTTGATTCTTTTCACTAACTTGTTTGATTCTATACCAATAACATGCAGTTTTTATTATCATTGCTCTGTAGTGCAGCTTGAATTCAGAAATGGTGATATCTCCTCCATACCTCCTTACCTTGTTTTTAATTTCTGAGTACTATTGCATTGTATAAATGAACAACATTTTCATTATCCATTTATTGTACTTTTTTTTTGCTATTCTAGGATTTTTGTTTTACTATATGAAGGTTAGAACTTTTCTTTCAAAGTCTGTAATAATTGTGTTGGAATTTTGATAGAAATTGTATTAAATTTGTAGATTCCACTTTGAAAGATGGCCATTTTTACTATGCCAATCTTAGTGATCAAAGAGCATGGGAAATCTATCTTTTTATATATTCTTCAATTTCTTTCTTCAGAGACTTGAAGTTCTTTCCCTTGTTTGGTTAGAATTACACCAAAATATTTTATATTATTTGTGGCTATTGTGAAGGGTGTGGTTTCCCTACTTCCTTTATCAGGCCATTTTTCATTTGTATAATGAAGGGCAAATGCTTTCTTTCTTTGAGTTAATTTTATATACAGGCACTTTGCTGAAGGCAGTTATTAAAAGCTATGAGTTCTCTGATCATGACAGTCAGAGGGTGGATTGGGAGGAGGATGGATTCTGGACTATAAAAATAGATTAAATAATAAATAAAAGAGTTCTCTTATAGAAATTTTTGGTCACTTATAACTACTAACATAATCTGTGAATAAAAATAAATTGACTCATCCTTTCCAATTTGTATCCCCTTGATCACCTTTAGTTGTCTTATTGTTCAAACTAGGACTTAACTACTGTGTTAAGGGATACTATGTTGAGGGATAAGAGAGAGTAGAAAGCTGTGTCTTGTTCCTTATTTTAGGAAAACTGCTTTAAGTTTTTATCCATTTAATTTAATGGTGACCATTGTCTTATTGTATATTGCCTTTATTTTGTTTAGGTATGCCTTTGCATCCCTTACCTCTCCAATACTTTTAACATGAAGTGGTATTGTGTTTGGTCAAAGGCTTTTTCAGAATCTAATGAGGTGATCATGTGGTTTTATTTTTTCAATTTTTAATATAGTAGATTACATTGATATATTTTCACATATTAAACCACCCTTATATCCCTGTGATGAACCCTACTAGATCCTGGTGGATGATGTCATTGATGTGTTCTTGAATTCATTTTGTGAATACTTTATTGAATATTATTGCATCAATGTTCATAAGGGATATTGTTCTGAAATTCTCTTAACTTTTCTTTCTAGTATCCCCTGTAGGACTGGATTAATGGAGAGACATTTTTTAAATTTGATTTAGTCTTGGAATATCTTGTTTTCTCCATCTATAGGGATTGAAAGTTTTGCTAGCTATAGTAGTCTGGGCTGACATGTATGTTCTCTTACAGACTGCAAGACTTCTGCCCAGGTGCTTCTAGCTTCTACATTCTGTTGAGAAGTCAGATATAATGCTGATAGGTCTGCTTTTATACATTACTTGGCCTTTTTCCTTGGTAGGTTTTCATAACTCATTCTTTGCTTTATACATGTGTTCTTTTGTTTATTATGTGACAGGAGGATTTTCTTTACTGGTACAATCTATTTGGTTTTCTGTAAGCATTTTGTATATTTATAGTCATCTCTTTCTTTAGGTTAGGTTATTTTCTTCTGTGATTTTGTTCAAGACAGTTTCTTGGCCTTTGAGCTAGGCATCATTTTCTATTCCTATTTTATTTTAGGTTTGGTTTCTTTATGGTTTCCCAAATTTCCTGGATGTTTTGTGTTAGAAACATTTTAGATTTGGCCTTTTCTTTGACTAATGTGAAGATTTCTTCTGTCATATCTTTAATACCTTAGATTCACTCTTCCATCTCTTATATTCTGTTGGTGTACTTGCTGTTATCTTTCCTATTTCCTATAGTTTTCATCCTCAGGATTGCTTCAGTTTATTTTTTCTTTATTGCTTCTATTTCCACTTTCAGGTCTTAAACAGTTTTAGTCATTTACTTCACCCGTTTGCTTGTATTTTTCTGTATTTATATATAGTTATTCATTTCTTCTTTAAAGGCCTCTACTTGTTTGATCATATTTTCCTGTATTTCTTCAAGGGATTTTTAAAAATCCCCTCTATCATCTTCATAAGATTCCATTTAGTGACATTTTCTTGTGCTCTGGATACTTCAGGATTTCCAGGGCTTGCTGTAGTAGGATAGCTGGGTTCTGGTGGTATCATATCACACTGCTTTTTGTTGATTATCTTCTGATTCTGGCCTTTGGCCATAGGATTCTTCCTGATGTTGGCAGCCCTATTTGTCCCTGATGGTACCATGCATCTGAGACTGCAGGTAGAGCGAGAAGTCCCTGATGATAGCAGACCTCTGGGATTGCAGGTAGGGCTAGTTGTCCCAGGTGACATAATATTCCAGGGATGCAGTCAGAGCTGGAAGTGCCTGATGGCTTCAGGCGCATTGTTCCTGGTGGCAGAAGATCTCCAGAGATAGAGGCAGAGCTGTGTCCTGGGGAACTGAGGGCATATATAAAGTTTTTAATTTATTATTTATTTATGTTACAACCTAACTACAGTTTCCCTTCCTTCCTCTCCTCCAAGTTCTTCTCAATTTCCAGATCCTGACTTTCTGCATCCACTCCTCCTCCCTTTCTCTTCAGGATATTAACTAGTCTTTGCATATTGTCTTAGTTAGGGTTTTACTGCTGTGAACAGAAACCATGACAAAGACAACTCTTTTAAGGACAACATTTAATTGGGGCTGGCTTACCAGTTCAGAGGTTCAGTCCATTATTATCACTGCAGGAACGTGGCAGCATCTAGGCAAGCATGGTTCAGGAGAAGCTGGGAGTTGTACATCCTCATCTGAAGGCTGCTAGCTGAACACTGACTTCCAGGCAGCTAGGATGAAGGTCTTATAGCCCGCACCTGCAGTAACACACCTACTCCAACAGGGCTGCATCCTTTAATAGTGCCACTCTCTGGGCAGAGCATATATAAACCATCACACATATGTAGTTACAGTAAGGCTAGGCGCATCTTATCCTATTGAACCTAGACAAGGCAGCCCACTGGGAGTGAGAGTGGAGGTGGCAGATAGTCCCAAAGGCAGACAACAGAGTCAGAGACAGCCACTGTTCATACGGTTAGGCATCCCATGAAGACCAAGCTGCCCAATTGCTACATATTTTCAGAGGTCCTCGGTCAGACCCAAGTAGGCTCCTTAATTGCCAGTTCAGTCTGCATGAGACCCAATAAGTTCCACTTAAGTGACTCTATGAATTTTCTTATGGTATCCTTGACCTCTCTGGCTCCTGCAATCAGTCCTCATTTTCTTCTGCAGGATTCCCTAACTAAATCTAATATCTGGATGAGGGTCTATCCCTTCTGTTTTCATGAATGAAGCAACTGATTCTCAATGAGATATTTGAATACTCTCTCTTTCCTTTTTGAGAGAGCTGCCTCATTTTGGAGAGCTGTTTTTCTACATATATGTTCACTTTCTCCTTCTTTGTGTTCTTTCTGGTAATTATTGGAAAATGTGGTTAAGAATAATCACCACTGATAACCAGTAGTCTTGAAATTTAAAAAAAAAAGCCTATTCACTGAGAAGAATTGGATTATATTTGGATAAGAATGGTTGATTTTGGCTTCAGGACATGAGTTACTTGGTGACAGTTTGACACATAAGTGTAAAGACATGAGTGCAGTCCAACAGAACTGATAAAAAAAAATTATCAGCATTGGCTTAAAAAAACAGTTTGGGTACCAGGGTTGGCAAAATTGGAAGCTGCCTAGAGCTTGCTGGGCAGCCAACAGAATGAAATTGGTATTTTCCCAACTCAGTGTTGCACTCTTAAAGAATAAGTAAGAGAGAATGACACACATATGTACATGCACCAGCATACTCAGATGCACACATGAATGTTTATGTGGACAAACTCAAACACACCCATCCCACATGAACTGATTATTCTCTGCTAGACTTAGATTGCCCTTACCACCAACTAAATGAGAATGTGAGAGTCTAGTTTGCAGATCCATTCCATGTAGTCAATGTAGTCAATGAATGTGATAGTTTTCTTTCTATTTGAGCCATTAACACAGCTACAAATTCAGGTTCTTGGTGCCTGGGCTTTCACCTTCTGCTGCTGATGAAAATTAATGATAGTTGTCTGCAAGGGAACATTGATGAAAAATTCTTCTTTTAAAATGTTCTGAAACTATATGCAATCAATTATTTTCTCTAAATCCTGAGGGATTTTACTCACAGACACACATAACTGTGGTGCAATTACACCTCTTACCACTTACCTCGGAGTCTCAGAAGATTTGTTAAAGGTTTTATCCATTCTTCACAAATTAGGGGAAAATATTTCACTTCCATCCCATGCAACTATACAGTTTTAAAGTAAAATTTTAAATTAACTTTGGACTTTAAAAAGTACTAATATTTGCTTATTTGAAGCAATTAGTATAATTGCAGTGTTGAGATATACTCAGATATATTTGCTTCATATATTATAGCTGCTATCCTTAATGATGACTTTTAAAATTTGTTTAAATAAGCTAGTACAATTTTAACATTTTTAGCTTTCTTATTTTTTACTTGTCCATTTCCTTATACAATGCAAAGTGCTCATCTTTTGAATTACAAATGAATTATAATTATAAAAGAACTATAAAAGAATATTTATCTGCTGTTGGAGAGAAAAATTACATTAAGGTTAACTAAGAGAACAATTGTTTAGTCGTGGCTGAAGGAATTAGCCCTTTAGAGTTGAATGTGTGGCAGAAGAACACTGGTATGTAATAGCGAGGGAAAAGGTAGAGAGGTAGTGCTAATCTTATCAAAAAAGAAGGGAGTTGGTCCTAATGTTGTCATGGTGTGAAAAGGAAGCAAAGCCTCTGTTGTTACATCACGCGATAAAATGTGGGAAAGGAAAATCAATTTTGAGGAGTTCATGAAATATTTTTCAGCTCCCACAAAGAGTCTCCTTAACTGCCCCACCCTAAACACTCTAGAATTCTGCCAACTACTGCAGATTCGCATGAAAAAAATATGGAAGGAGTATAGCCCGTTCGTCTTAAACTCACTTCCCTGTTTTTATTTGTTTGTCTTTATGAAACACTCAGATTACTGTTTAGTTCTGGCCAGGAGCCTTCCTTGATTTCCTGGATAGATTATATTGTATTACTAGCATGAATGTATAATGAAGTTTGTTTAGTTAAGTATTGTTATATTCACTAGTTTATCATCCTGACCACTCAGGTATCTATACTGCATGATAGTCCAACATCCTTTCATCTACCTTAGTAAAAATCAATGTCAGTGGGTCTATGCTAAAAGCCCAAAGTGATGTGTTAATATGTTCAGTTCTTGCTTTGCAGCTGTAATTGATTTTAGCCAGAGAGAAATATTACAGGGTTTATATTATAAGCAGGGATTAATGTGTTACCACAATTAATTTTTAAAATATAAGATTTTTGTTGACACGATAGTTTTCATCTTTAAGGAGATGATAAAACTAAGGACTCACCATGAACTGAATTTTTAAAGGTTTATTTATCCCATTCTATTTCAAATTCTGTTTCCTTGTTCTGCTTTATCCAATCCGCCAGTTTTGTCAAATCAATTCCAACTAATTGATTCAGTAAACATAATAGAAGAACACTTGCATTATTTCATTAATTAATCCAATGTGTTCCAAAAGTATATCTGTCAATAATATATGTCTGAATGTGTTTCTTAATTTTGTTGGAAACACTACCTTGCACAATGTTTTTCCTGTGGAAAACTTTTTCTCTTGGGAGGACTTAATTGCATTCAGACATCTTCCAGAGATTAAAAATGTTGCAAACTAAAAGTAAATTGTGCTCAGATACGAAAGAGTCTGGGCCAGTTTATAACACATGCATGGGAAAATGCTATTAATTACATTTAAAAGGCGAATTTGAAGAGGTCTTTGAAACACTGTCTGCACAAGCCAGTGTCTCTGCTTGCTTTTCTGAACCATTATTTAATGGTGACTTTTCTCTACATTGTTCAATCCAGAAAATACAAGTGATGTCACAATTTAGAACTATCCCAAGAACATAGAAAATGTTCATGTGCATGTGAGCTCAGCAGCTCATTCAGGGTACAGTTCACACATCTTCATTTCAAACACTGAATTAGAAATGCTTTCCCAGTAGAAGTTCTGTAGAAGATGCAAACCTTCTGTAAGAGTCTTGTGAAAAGACAGTTTGATTCTTCCAGTGTTTGAAATTTATTTTCTGTATAACGACTCTTCTGCTTGGTCATATGATTCCTTTGTCTCCGAAATTCTCTATTTCTCATTCTTCTGCTACTCAACTCCAACAGAGGACAGTAATTAAGAGATGAAACATTTATAGAAGATATATTTAGAGGCTGGATTAAATCTCCTATCAGACATAATAACCTTATATCCTAATAACCCTTAAGGCTCAAATGTTTCTACATCAAACTCTGAGATTTCAAGAGGTTCCTTTAGCCATCAAAAAGGCTAAATCAATTAAGAGTATGATATGTTTATGTTACTGTGCATTCTAATCTAGTCTTTTACCAATTCAACCAAAATTTCCCTCCATTCATATTTAATTTTCCATGAAATAGCTATAATCTATGAATGGTATGTTAATATATTACAATTATTCAATAATGTTTAAGAAATATGCATTATATCACTAATTAGGAGCTATAAGATTCTACTAGTAAGCACCTTCAAATATGAAAGGGGTTTATTTGCTTGTATCTCAACCATACTTTAAAATTTTGTATAAGACAATCAATGAACTATATTCATCACTACTAAAATATATGTTCTTTTGACTATCATATATTGGAAATCCTATGTCCTTTATTATTCAAAACCAGCACTAGATTCAGGTAGTAGAATGGCCTATGTCATAGCTTCAGCTTACTTCAAAATCTTGTTGCTTGAAGCCACTGAAAGTGGAATTATTTTTTTAAAAAAGGCTAAAGTTACCATCCTTATGTGTTCTTTATGATAGCACTTAATCCAAAAAGTCCAGAAGAATTTTAAGCTTCTATAATGTATTCAAAGAATGTTTGTCTTCATCTGACTGGCATGAGGTTAGCCAATTATTTTTTAACTTGTTACTAGAGATATTTATATAATTGCATATGAAAAAGAAGCTCTTTGGGGACCCCTGTTGGGTTTATAAAAAGGAATATAGCTAAAAGGTATATAGTAAAGGAAAGGTGAAATATTGTAAATTAAAAGTCAGCATGGACACCCTACAGGCAACTTTCCATTTAATGTAATGAGGCTGTGGAATTAATTATAGTTATCTAAAACTTTCTAGAGTTAGTATCATTAACCAAACATAATTTTGGTCTTCCTAACCACCTGCTGGTTGAGGGAGATGGTTTGGGGAGTACAGACATTTGTGATCTCTTTGTAAGTATTCTATATAGGAAAAAAAGCCTTTAAATTGAGAACTACTATCCTACATGCTAATTAGTGCCAACTCTACTAAGAACTACCTACATCTGAAACTAGCTATGCACATCACACCCTCATTAGCCTTCCAAACAGGCTCATTTTTTAGTGTAGGATTTACCTTGCAAGCCAGCTATTGAAACTTGGATGCCAGTCAAACCCCAGCTATGCAAACTATGAATTCTGGCTTTACTTATCAAGAATGTATCATCCTGACTCAATAAATTTCCAAAGGAATTCTGGGGTGAAACTCAGAGGCAGGAAAATGTTTTTCTCCCAAAATAAACAAATAGTATCATGCTAGAAAGATACATTACAAATTCAGTATTATTTCATGGGAGAAGTACATGTTTGGAGAATATAATTTCATATATGTTGAGTGTGCTAATGAACCAGAGGATGTCCCCATTATAAATTTTAATTCTTGGTATTCCAGATAGGTATGAGAAATTTGTAAAAGGAAGACTTATACCATTGTCATTGTGTATTGATTCATTTACACGGTTTCTCTCTAATACATAATTCATATGAACTCCACATATTTTGATATTTGAGATACAAATGATGTATACATAGGGTTTAGCTGATGGCAAACAACTACTAAGATTATAAGAACTCAATTTGCTTCTGAAAGTGTTTTAATTTTCTTTATTTGTATGCCAAAACTTGCAAGCACGGGTGAGCAGAACAGATAGCTCTGTACATTCAAGAAAAGTAGCAGTGCAGTGTTTGAACTTAGCTGGAAAAAACATAGTAGCGAAGATTAAAACTATCTGGCTGGAAAGAGAAAGCAGAAAAGATGTAACAAGACCAGGCTAATGATCCAAACCACAGGCTTTTTTTTTTCTTCATTGAAAATAGATTCTTCTCTCATACAATACATCCCAACCACACTTCACCCTCCCTCCATTCCTCCTTATTCTCCCTACAAATCCACTCTCTCCTCCAAATCTACTCTCTTTCTGTTTCACTTCAGAAATGAATAGGCCTCCAAAAGAGAACAACCAAACATACAAGAGACAGAAAACAAGGCTGGACAAGGCAACATAATAGGAGGAAAAGAGTCTCAAGAACAGAAAAAAACTGTCTGAAGCATGTCCACTCTCATTGTTAGGAGTCCCCATACCCCAAAGAGACAAGCTAATAGCCATAACATATACACAGAGGTCTTGGTGCAGACTCATTCAGGCCCTATTCTTACCACATCAGTTTCTATGAATCCATATGAGCCAACTTAGATAATTTATTACCCCATGCTCTTCTGGTATCCCCTGTTCCTTCTGATTCCTATAATCATCCCCCTGCCCTCTTCTGTGTGGTTCCAAACTTTTACTACAACTGTAAAGTTTAATCCAACTGTAGTAGGATTTAACAAGAAACTAAAGCAGTAGCTCCTACCATTTGGAACTGAACTGAAACATTTTACTAAGTGCTCCCAAAGATGCCCAAACCAATCCAGGCTATTGTCATTGTTCCTTTGTTTGGCATAAGGAACTGAGAGTAAGACCCCATTGCTGATAACATCACAATAATTGGTCACAGGACATGGAGAAATCAAGCTAGCACTGATCTGAAATTATCCTTTCCATTAGTAACACCCATAGTACCAAAAAGTGTACAAGGCCTGCTGGTGGAGAAACACCATCATTGGTTTTGCCTGGTGGTGAACCTCAAGACAATAAACA
>JADRCD010048293.1:0-11265 GCA_019843815.1 Montemys delectorum | reverse complement strand
CCAAGTCATCTCTCCATCCCCTCAGCCACTCTCTTGCTTGTGCCTCTTAGTTAAGACTCTTCAAATCATCGTGAATTCTTCTGAGGTCTCTTAAACTCTCTGTAAACATTCTGCCACACAAACAGACAGACCGACAGACAGACAGACACACAGACACACAGGACATGTGACATCGGATGTAAGAATATTAGCCAAGATAAAACAAACTCGTGCTTACCTCAGCTGGCCATCAGGGAAATCAGAACTACCTGGCAAATTGCTGCTGAAGAAATCACTACACTTTGTATATGGATTGTTGTTTACTAAATTCTGGCCCTGAAGAAAGGCACAGATATGTTAATCTCATGTTTCTGACACTGCAAGCTCACGACATCTTGTCTACTAATATTTCCTTCCATCTCCTTCTTCTTGTCCTTTGGAGGAGGTGAAAATGCAGAAAGTGGGTCTTTCCCTCAAGGTCCTCCTAGTTCCTGGCATCAGAAAGGCACCAGTAACCAATTTGAAGAAAAAGGTACTTTTGACATCCCATCATAAGGTATGCACACCTCCAAAAAACAATGAGGTAAGAATACATCGCTATGCAACTCTCAGCCCCCAGCTCTGAAGCCTCGGGAGTCACTCGAGTCCAAGAACTATCTACAAAGAATTGCTTGGTTAAAGGAAGTAATATGTTTCAAGCCCTATAATGCATTACCCTTCATAATAGAATAGGATAGTAATCCCTTAGGCACACTGTACAGGGAGTTTGCAATTCCCTGAAGGCACAGATATAAGGTTGTAAAACTAATATTGAAAAACACAATAAAGTGGTGGGTAAATGAATGAAGTTGCTTCAAGGCAGCATCAATAGCCCCATGGAATCTTGGTTGCTGGAAATGCTTTTGGTGAATTTGTAGGCACCAGTCAGCGTCTTCTTAGGTAGCTACAAGGACTTGTGTCAGGCGATGGGACTTGATTTTCACATCTGTAAAGTCATTCAAAACAAGCCTGGGAACAGAATTAGCACTGAGAGAGGTTACTTGGTTTGGATCACCAACAATAGGCAGTGGCTCAGGGGATGGCTTGAGACGACACTAGATGCCTAGCCTGAGCTGGGTCAGGGAGCATCCATCACAAAGAGAAAGAGAGTGGCAAGAGAGAGAGAGAGAGAGAGAGAGAGAGAGAGAGAGAGAGAGAGAGAAAGAGAGAGAGAGAGAGAGAAGTCCTTGATTTGTTCAATAAGCTATGGTGTTTGCTTAAATATAGCTAAATTCTTCCCTATGTGGTGCAATGAGGGGCAGGGCCTCTGTAGCACAAACACGGGTCTGACTCCTCGAGCTGCCTCTGACAGGTACCATCTCAGATCACTCTGAAGAATTCTGGGCATCTGGATTTCCTCATCTGTAAAATGTGCTGTGATATGGTACCAGACTAAATTAGGAGGGATGATGCCAGAGCAGCATCAAGAAGCAGCGGGCATTCCACTCCCAGCAGTTCACTTCTGTATTGCTGTCATATTTAGAAATAAAGGCTTGTATACAGCTGAAATACATCACTACATAGTTAGAGCATCAGCCTGACAACGCTATAAAAGTAGACCAGAGAGGGCTGGATGCGTCTTCCATAGCTGCAGAAGTTAGTAGAGAAGGGTCCTATGGTTTGTGGCTCTCCATTCACAGCCCTCTGGCTGTGTTTATCTGAAGCCATCTGTAAGTACAATCCTTCTCTACCTAGGCAAGATCTCTGTCTATTGCTTCCTAGTGAGAAAATTGCATGGTGGTTTTGCTTTGGATTTCTAAGTGAGAAGAGTTTTGAGAATTCTTCCCTATGAGAAAAGAAATCCATCCAAAGCCAACTTACCTACAGAGGACTTCTGAGACCAGGGATTTGCTGGTTAGTCAAAAGAAAAATCCGCCAATTAAGCCAAAGTGGACATCAAAGGACACTTCAGGTTTCTTTTTGCGGGTTTTATTTTTCTTCTCTCTTTATTTATTTATTTATTTATTTATTTATTTATTTATTTATTTTTTGTATTTAAACTAGAAAAACTCTCGAGATTTCATTTTCTTTTCATTTTAGAAATTAAAGCAGTCTGTGGGCCACTTCCAGGCTGCCCAGTGCACAGGAGACTTGATTCTGCTCTTGAGGAACTGATGTTGTTTATAAGGACATTGGACTGAGGTTGATGTGGGCTAGGAATAACGGATATGCTGGCAACTGCTTGCTTCCAGGAAACTGTCTCCCAGGCAAGTGCCTGCGCAGTATATCCTTGTACCTTGTCGGATTCTGGCCCCACACAAGCTCCCCTAAAGTGTCGGGACCCTACTGACTGGGCAGACATCAGACATAAAGCTGATCAAGTTGGGAAATGAACTAATGTTGCTAACGACTCTCACAGCATACCATGTGGATGTTGTACTGTCAAACACCAGATAGATGCAGACAAAGGTTGGCTTAGAGAAGGAAGTATGGGCAATCTAACATTTGGTGTACTTTCTAATTTGGTAAGAAAAATCTTAGGGGTTGACATTATACGGATTATGGGAACCAGGCATATTAGATTTTTGAAGGGGAAGTTTCCGGTTTCTTAGGAGACTCAGTTGTGTCATGTGATGTTATTCTGAAAACTGTCTTATGAGTGGATGTTTTTATTAATGCAGACAATTGGGAAGATGTTTTGCTTAGAGTAGACAGGTGGTGATTTTCTGGAAGCAGCCTGGAAAAGGGACATGTGATATTTTGCTAGAGCAGACACTTGAGAGAGCATGTGATATTTGAAAAGGGTATAAATATAACCCAACAGACGGTGGATGACATCGTGTGGTATTGGTTCACCTTGCCACTCTTTGCTGATCATTCTTTTTCGTCATGACTTCATAGAAATGCACCAAAGAACATCTGGTGTTGTTCTGGCAGTTTCTTGCCACTTGTGGACTCTGAAAGATTGGCAGAGTCTCACAGTTTCTTCTGGATCAAACTGTCATTGCTGATTCATGAATGGTGTGTGTGGGTAGATCAAGCTACCACTATTTCCTGTGAGCTGAACTGCTGATGTCCTGACACTGCAGATTGGATTCACCCCAATAAACTATTTCTAAACAGGTCCACATCCTTCTTTTCCCTATTAACTTTTCCTTTCCACTACCTCTGGTGGGCAGTGTGCTAGAAGGGAGGTTAAAGCATTTAAGTACACTTATTAAAGTAAGTTTTGAAAAATACAAGCCTAAAAGATTTGAATCTCAGGACACTGTAGGGCATGCTATTAGTCTGGTCTTCAGTTTTCCTACCTGAAATTTTCTTTTAATTTTAAATTACATGTATGTAAGTAAAAAAAAAGGTTAAAATAAAATGTATTAATTTTATTATCCAGATAACTCATTGGATTGAAGTAAAAATTATTTATTTATTAAGAAGAAAAAGAAAAAGCATTTCTTCTTACCCATATCCATTAGGGATCTAGGCCACTGTGCTAGTCATCTGTCCCTATAGGGACAAGTGTGCAGTGTCAAGGCCATATTAGTGGGTGCCAGACTACAGCTGGAAAGAGAAACTGTCACATTTATAGAGCTCATCAATCAAAATTCTTTAGAAAACCATGTTAAAAGGAAGCGAGTGGTTTGAACTCTTGAAGCAATCAAGTCAGGAGATTTTACAGGGAAATTATTAAGTAACAAATAAAAGAAAGAATTCTGTATTTTATTTTTAAATGGAAATATGCCTAATCTCATCATCTAATGAATCAAATCAAATTGGAAGAAAAGGAGGGTGAGGTCAGAGAAGGAGAGAAACATGGAGTTGGTCTCAGCTGGGCTCTGACATTCTCAATTAGGGAGCCCAGGACTTGGGAGTATTGAATTGACTTTATATTTGTACTCACAAATGCAAAGGTTCAGTGACTCCAACATCACCTAGAAGGCTAGAATGCTTGTTAAAAGGATACCCATTTTCTTTCAATTCCTGCTTGTTCTATGCCAAGCAATAGTCCAGCAGTGGGGTCTCATGGCTATTCAGAGAACAGTGTCCTCCACTCAGGGCAAATGCCATCACCACATTCACAACAGCCCACCTGTCACTATATTCTCTGCAGAGTAAAGAACTACCAGAAGGCTTTTTTCCCTTAGAAGGTGAGAACTGATCCCTTAATTCTGACTTCTTCCAAAATTTCCTCCATTGGTTAGAGAGACTGTTGGCTATAGCATCCAACCTTTATTATTCTTTCTTATCTTTGAGGATATTTAACAAGTTCCTCCGATTCCTGACCTCACATTGTGCTAACTAAGCTGGACTTCTGGGATTGGAGCTATGCATACATAGGATACATTTACATAGGATTTATGTAGAGCCCTAGCTGGTGCCAATTGGCAGCAAGGTTTGGGTGCCTTGGACTGGGTTCTGCAAACTTAGGGGGTACTGGGAAAAGCATCTAACACAGACTGATGTCTACCCAGTGGTAACTCCCTTTTCCAGTAGCAAGAAAATATGTCCATTACGAGGATAATGATGGCAGTAAGAGTGAGTCCTTAATATTTACAGGGCTTTCTGCTGTACTCTCATGTCTATGGTTATTCTAGCCTTAATAGTTCTCTTATGAAATGAACATGAGCACACTAACAGCATCTTTTACATCTTACAAAGAAATGGTGCTAAAAAGTACTAGTGACCTTCTAAAGCAAAACTTGGCCCAGAGCTGGGCCTTCTGCTTTCATGTCCATAGTTCTTCCTGTTATTCTACAATCACCTCATTCTAGACACTTTCTATAGGTGAGGGAAACTATGCCCATTTGTGGAGTATATTGAAAACGCACAGGAAGGTAATAACATCCATCAGTTGAGATCATATGCGGAGAGTCATGTAGAGGTCCACCTCACTGTCACCATTTTAATGATGCAGCTAAAATGAGAAGTGGCAGGTTTCATCTCCTTCCTGAACCTAGGCAGGTACCAGACATCTCTGTACTCTCGAGGTAGGACAGGCCAGAAAAGCTGAGTACACGGAGAGCACGGAGCACAAAACACGGATCAGGGAATATGGAACACAGAGCACGGAACACATGACACGGAACATAGAACACTGAACACATGACACGGAACACAGAACATGGAACACAGAACATGGGTAGAACACAGAAAAGGCCTGTTTGGGTTTGACCTTACATCTTTCACATGAAATTAGTGGAGGCAGAAGTTGAGTCCAACATGCCTGACTGTTAGGAGTTAGTGGCTAACATTAATTGTCCTTACCTCTGGGTACATCAGTTAGTAAGTCTTTCTTTTTCCTTTGGGAAAGGGAAACTGAAGGTTGGTTTCTGTGGCATGTGTTCTCTATGATGATGGCATAATGATGTGGATGATGATGGCAAGATAGGATTATTTGCACAGCATGCAGAATGTAAAGACACACTACATATATGACATTAGAAGTAGGATGGTGAAGAGAGTTATGTCCTAATATGTCCTAATCAGGACAGATTTCATGAAAGGTTGATTGGATTCTTTTCTGACCTTGGAGACAGTAGGTAGTAGTTCTTAGCATCTTGGGGATTAACTTAAATCTGAAAGAGCTAACAGATGGCTGAGCAAGCAGGCATAGCTGAAATCCCTTGGAGGGGACAGTGAGGGTAGCAAGAGAGCCCAACCCTCTATGGCAAGTGCCTGGTTTTGCTGACTCAAGTTGCCTAAACACACCTTTTAAAGAGATGGGACATCTTATTCTTTAAATCATGTTGATTAGGATGAATTTCTCAACTCCAAGGAAAAGAAATAATCTTATCACCATGTACAAGGACATTGATGTCGATAGCAAATCCTGTCCCTGACGATCACTCAATGTGATCTCAGGCATGTTGCATATCCCCTCAACAATACGACCTTCTCTGGTCAAGCATACTTCAAAGAGCTGTCATGAGATACTTCGTGCTTGTGAAGGACCCAGTTTCCGGTGTATCACAGGCACTATAGCAAACGGACTGCTGTGCTATCTTTCTGTTATTTCTGGGACTCTGATCCATCCTGCCACAGAGATGCCCCCTGCTGGTGTATCAGAAATAAAACTGTCCAATGACCAAGAAGCTCATCTTGCTCTACTTTATCTTCTTCAGATCTTGGATGTTTTCCCCTTTGACCTTCAGCAAATCCGTCACCTTGGAGGAGAGGCCCTTCTTTCCCCTTCCATTAACATTCCATCCATCTTTTAAGTTTCACTGCAGATTCCATTTGGGGAAATTAGGCAACGCTTTATGGAGGAACTGGCATTCATTTCTCTCTCTGCTCCCACAGGCATTTGTAATTTTATTATGGCATTTATCATATTCTATCTGTACTGTAGTTGTACGCCATCTGTCTCCTTCAGCACATAGTAACTTTCCTGAGGGGAGGATGTCTAGTCTATTCATTGTGAAATCTCTAACTGCTCACAGCATCGACTGGACACTCCATACATGGTCAAGAAATATTTGTTCAAATGGATTAAGGTATTTTTAAAGCCCAAGCTATGACCTGTACCTTCCAGTTTGTCCACTCTTTTTCCCAACTGGCTAGGGTCAATTTGGAGATTAGTAGGAAGCAAACCCAAGCTTCAGGAACTAAGAGTGGTGTGACTTCCACTCCTATATCATTGCTGTTAACTTTAACAGGGAATGGCAATCCAGAACAACACAATATTGGGATAGCTACAGTGGACTGTTGAGTGACACAGGCCCCGGTCCTGCCACTGTACCACCACGTACCCATTGAGCCTCCATTTCTCCATGTATAAAATGAAAGTGAAGGGATTGTTTTTAACTACATCTTTCCTGGAATTCTTAGATTCTTCATTCAGACATAAAGAAGAATTTGTTATTGTTCTTCACACTCTTCCCCAGTAAAATAATAAGTGGACTAGGTTAGTGTTTTTTAATCACTATTCCTCTAAGACTGAGAACAGTGTCTAGTTATGTAGTTGCCCAATAAATATTTATTTCTTTATATGAATAACAAATAAGTACATCAAGACATAATTCAGAATGCTTAACTGCCATACTGAAGAACAATTGAAATCCTGGCCTCCAAACTTCCTCATTACTGTGGGGAACTCTGTGGTAAGATGCACACTGAGAAGGCAGTTGTGCAAAATGGAATCTGGGCCCTGTGTAGTTTTTAATCTGTCTTGTGGCATGAAGGATAAAATACAAGTTCCAGTCCACACATACTAGTATAATTAACATTTTTTGGTAAGATATTTGTTAAGTGGAAATATACTATGTGGGATAAGACATCCTAACATGGAAATATCCTATGCAGAACTAGTGTCGCTGCACAGGATAAGCCGGTACGAGCCACAGTCATTTCTGAGTATCCATGGAGCCCTTTTGCTGAGCATCACTGACTTGCTATATTGACATGTGAGTGGAGAGCTCTACGTGTTCTCTCTTTGGTACCACATGGACTCATGAGCTACAAGTGAAATAGTCTTGGTTTTGACTCTGGTCCTTCCTCGTGAAATGACAAGGTGGGTGAAGATTGCAGTCCTGTAGGAAGGTTGGTCTTTTCTTTAATAAAAGAGTAGAAGGACCACAGAAAACACTTTGTTCTCTCACTTCCAAATTCTAGAGAGACTGTGATAAGCTTATGTGGAAGGGGCCAGGGCACTTATTGTCTTGCTGTCAATATTGGTTTAGTATTGACTTTGAAATCTGAACAACATCAGGCCTTTTTAGACCCAGTGTCACTGACTAACATTTTTCTGATGGAACCCAGTTATAGTTAGCTTGGATCTGTGACGTTAGGGGCTAATGGTCCTTCTCCATCCTATTACCTCCTATCTGTGGAGGAAGCTTTGCTGGTGTAACAATCTTAGAGGGGTTCATGGAAGAGATCTGCAGTGAACCAGATGTCCTTGTGATGGCTGGAAAATTATACTTATTTTTAAAAATTTGATATTTAATGTGGTGTTTAAAAGCTCACTTACCATAGACACAGAACACAAATTCCTTGCATCTGCTCTATCAATAACAACTATAATATTTTGGCCTCTGTCTTTTACATTTATTTTTCATGATCTCAGAATCTGAGAAAACAAGGAAGATCTTCAATTCCCATCAGCAAGTATGAACCCTGGTTCTTCAGAGAGGGCACCCTTAATGTTTGATAACTCTGAAATTCTATAGTAACAGATGCTAAAGAATTCTCATATATTTGTTTGTATTTTGGCATCTCGACAGAAGCTAAAGTCATCTGATAAAAAGGAACCTCAACTGAGAAAATGTTCCCATGATGGGTCTGTTGACAAGCCTCTGGTGGGACATCTTGAGTGATGATTGATATGGAAGGATCTAGGCCTCGTGGGTGGCATCATCACTGGGTGGTGCCAGGGTGTAGAAGAAAGCACCCTGGAGAGATAGCTCAGCAATTAAAAGTATTGGTTGTTCTTCCAGAGGTCCTGAGTTCAATTCCCAGCATCCACGTGGTGTCTCATGACCAGATCATAAAGGGTTCTGATGCCTTCTTCTGGCATGCAGATGCACATTCAGCTGAGAACTCATAATACATTAAATAAATAAACAAACAAATAAATAAATACATAAATAAATAAACTTTTAAAAGGTAGTGTACTCATATACATAAAAATAAATAAATCTTTAAGAAAAAGAAGTCAGGCTGAGCAAGCTATGAAGAACAAGCCACTAAGCAGCACTCCTCCATTGTCTTCACTTTGGTTCCTGCCTCCAGGTTCTTTTCTTGCATTCCTACCCTGATTTCCCTCAATGACAGAATACAACTGTGAGCTGAAAGAGAGTTTCTCTTCCCTAAGTTGCTTTTGGTCACGATGCTTATAATGGCCGTAGTAATCTGACTAGTATGTCTTGCCGTTTTGCTGGTCTATGGTACAAGTTCAGTCCTATGCTTAACAAGTGAGAGAGTACAAAGTGGTTCTGTGGCAATGTTCAATGAGTTGTACAAGGCCTTTGCACATCGATAATTCTGGGGATCACCTTCAAATACATAGTACCAGATGGCTTGCTAACAAGTTTTAGCAAACATCGGGGAGGAGAAAGGACCGTGTGTTGAGTTTGTTCTTTTTCTTTAAGGGAATAACATGTTGAACACAATACAATTGGAATTTATTCATATATACCCATAGCCAGTGTAGCCTCAAGGGAGTCTTGAAATGTAGCTTTTATTTTAGGATATTGCATGCCCAGGATAAAAATAAAGTACTATGGAAGAATTAGAATAATGTTGAGATGAATGTAGCTGTCTATGATAGCATTTTGGATCAAATCTTGACTGCCTTACCCACACAGAAAGTCCTCTTCTCTTTCCAGAATCAATGGAATGCTCGCCCTCATATTCCATGCATACTAAGGAGACATTTTTCTGGACCTTTGTTTGTCTATCCTTTAGTGTTGGCTCCCTAAGTACTTTTAAATTACCTTCTCTTTTTAATGGATTTCTCCTGGGCTCATCAACTTTTATGATTTTTTTTTTCCATCTGTAAACTGGCGGTTCACTTATGACTCTTATGTCTTACTGAATTCCTCTTACTTAAGATTCTTTGTAGAAGATCCAGGTTTCTCAACAGGGTGAGGATTGTGTTGAAGTAAGCCAGGAGCTTTGGGAGCATCGTTAAGGACATATTTAGCATCACCCAAGTGGCTCATTCCACAATGATGCTCCTAATCTCAAGGCTCATCTGCTCTCATCTCAAGTTACTGAAATACTCTCCTACCTCATTCTTGTATTCAGACATTGACTCATACAGCTCATCTCTGAGCTGCTCCCAACATGTTCTTGTTAAAACGTAGATTCGATCTCATCTCTCACTAACTTTAAAAGAAAAAAAAAAAAGACCCTGCTTAAGTGTGTGTGACAATGACTTAGAGCACCAAGCTCAGAGGACTTATCTTGGCATATAGGGCTGTTCCTCACATCCCTTCCTTTCATAATCACCCACATTGCCTCCCCTATCAATTTCCATGCACTCCTAGGTCATTTGCAGAGGTCCTATTGCTTCTCTTTTCTAGAATGCCAGTCTCCTTTTGTTTTATCTTGAAGACTCCTCTACACCCTCTAAGGCCTCCTCAAACATCATCTCCATTGTGAAGCTTTTCTGATTTTTGCCCAGGAGAATTACTGCTCTCCTTTAATATAGATCCAATTCTGGCTCTGCTCTTTTGTTTACATATGCTTCCTCCAGGAGACTTTGGATGTCAGCCAGAGAAAGGAGATTGTCATATTTAACTCTATGCACCCTGTTCCTAACACAGTATCCTGAAGAGATAATCATTAGTGCTTGCTGATCAAAGGGCAAACAATGCTTAATTACATTCCTGGGGGAATCCATGAAATTAGTTCCAGGAGTTCTGCAGGATTGGGGTTCTGTGTCAAAAGCTCAGCAATCACCACACTGTGGCTACCCTGATGCAAATGTAATCTAGAAAGTTTGGGTGGAAGAGAGCCTTGACTGGTATGTAGTCCAAGACTTCCCTGCTGATTGGCTTCAAGACTTCCTTGCCGATCGGCTTCAATGTCTTGCTTTGGTTTGGGTTAGAATGTCCTACTATGATTACACAGATGCTAAAGTCTTTTTCAAGCCCCAAGGATCCTTATCAAATAGTGCAAACCATTCAACAGAGACCACACTGAAGAGGGAAGTAAACTAAAAACCAACTTCAAGTTTGAAGAAAAAAGAACTCCTGGGAAAGGTTTGAAAACATGAATTGTTGGTCAGCCTGCTGTGCTCCAAGGAATCAGATACCTGGAGGTGATGGAAGAAATGATTCATGCATGACCTTAGTGAGACTGGTGTGTGTTGAGCTTTCCCTCAGCCACATGCACATGTGGTAAGCAACAGGAGCCATTAACCTGTCTTCACACCTCTTTCTCGCCTAGGAGGAAAACTACTTTGCCTAGCAAAAGAGTATGCTCGGCATAAGGAGACAAGTTGGATTGCATTTCTCCAGGGAGCTGGGTTTTCACAGGGAGAAGACAGCCATAACTCACCAAGGCTCCTAAGCGTACTCGTGAGATTCCTCAGACTGACACCTTAGTCACAGATGCAGTGTGACCAAAGGAGCAGTGCTGTCAAGAGGCTCAGATTACCCAGGCATGTCTGCCATGAGATTTTTTTCTTTTCTTCTTGCACTTTGTAAATCTGTGATTTTCTTAACTGTGCACTAGAGAATGTGAGCAGCATGATGCATGCACCGGGTGACCTCATATCTTCACACAGGTGGTTCTCATGGTAGTAAAAGTCTCCTTCTATTTGTGATTAATGTGGCGGGATGCAATTTGTCTGTTTCCCCCCCC
>JADRCD010048274.1:0-11315 GCA_019843815.1 Montemys delectorum | reverse complement strand
AAAAAAAAAAAAAAAAAGAAAGAAAGAAAGAAAGAAAGAAAGAAAGAAAGAAAAATCTTTAATAGGGACAAATGGGAAGAGGCAATAATGATATTAAAAGTAGATTAAAGTTAAAAAAAATGGCCTATCATACAAATTAGGGTTAAAGCTATTTTTTTGGTACAGAAAAGCAATTCTTTTCTATATTCATTCAATAAACAGTCACTAATTATGTACTACATACAGAAAAAGATAAAATATTATCAATATGTGCATACAATCATAAGCGTTTATTTTCCTATCGTAATTACTCTTTGGGAATCTCATCCAGTATATTTTTATTATATTCCTTCCCATCTCGCAGACCTTCCCCCACAGTTCATCTAACATCATATTCAATCTCTTTAGAAAATGAAATAAAAAAAAAAAACCCATAGTTTGTTTTGTGTTGGCTCCCAGCCATGAGGCCTGCCCTGGAGCGTGGCTGATATAACCAGTGTCACTCTGTTGAAGAACTCTGAGTTTTCCTCTCGCAGTGGCTATCATCTGCAAACACTTTTAGCTAGGGTGGAACTCTGTGCCCATTTCCCACCTTTGTGCTAGCATTTTGTCTGGCTTAAGCTTGTGCAGGTCTTGTGCATGCGGCCACAGTGTCTGTGAGTTTCTATGTTCCTACCCTGCAGTGTGTGGAAAAGGTTGCTTTCTTGTGCATACATTTTATACACCATCTTGACTAAGAATTTTAAAAGACATATTATATATATCCTTTACTATATAGTCATAGGTCACTTACTCAGTACATTTCCCCCGCCCCCATTACATCTAAGAGTGATGTTCCAGGCATACCAAAGTGCTCTAAACTTCCCAGTTAAAGTTTCAGTGCTTATGTTTAATCTTATAATTCCCACCTACTTCCTGGATGCAAATTTCTGCCTCCCTGCTCTGTATTCTCAAACTATGTTTTTTCATTCTCTCCATACCCATTTATACATTTTGGTACATCAGTTCTATCTACATGTGCGTGTGCTTCGACAGACTGTGAATCCTCAGATGAAAGGACCAATAGCTCACCTTCCCTGCTATCTGCAGACCATCACAGAGCATACTTGTACACGATTGATGAGTATTTGCTAGACAGTTGCATGAATGAAAGAATAAAATAAGAAAAACTTGAAGCTTCCTGGAGAGACAGCCTATATTCTATTTTTACAAGCAAAAGAATATTTACTGAGCAAATGAATGATCCTGTGTAAAATCACAGTTACTCGGAATGGCAAGTACTCAGAATATGCATGAACTTTTCCTCTATTTTATAAAGAATGTATTCGTAGCAATAAAATTAAGTTTTGAGATTCAGAGTGAGATCCCCACATACATCCTTAGAATTAATTCTGCTCCTCATTGGTGACTAAGAAATTTGTGACTTTATCTGGTTAATCATCGAGGATGGCTAAGAAGAAATGGGAGGGTGTGCTTGTAAAGTTTATATCTCACAATGTGAATGTCTTAGAGTTAGTGTTCTGCTGTGGGCATCATCCCGTCTTTCTGAATTTAAAATGATAGCCGCATCTCCTTTTGTTTTCCATCTGGAGTTGAATTTAGTCTGTTACCTTCTTGAGTGACCTCTTGAGTAATTATTATAGGCTGATATTTATCAGAGGCATTCATTACTGTCTACAGTAATATAAGTCTCAAACAAGGAGCCCCACAATACACATTTTAGCCTGAACTGACTTTCTGTCTTAACATAAGACAATAGATGGGAATTTAACAGCTAAGGACCTGGATCTGTTAATGAGATGTTCAATTCCTGATAAGAATTCAGAGCTTTTCCATACTCAGACTGCCTTGGGATGCAAACCAGAGGTGCAGTGAATGTGAATGTGGTTTCTTGGCTGCTAGGAATCAGCCTCTCTCTCTCTCTCTCTCTCTCTCTCTCTCTCTCTCTCTCACACACACACACACACACACACACACACACACACACAGAGAGAGACACACACTTCTCAATGCCAAACTTCTTTAAATGATAAACTGGATTCAAAATACATGGTCACATCCCTAGGGAACTCCTGAAGAAGGAATTCTGGTATCAGGAGACAGCTGGCTTCAGAATGCTACACCCTGTGGTCACATCTCCAACATCAGAACCAGAGCTCGGAACGGCAGACTTTGGCTCTGTGTCATGCTACCCTGCATCTGGACTGGTCAGTGAATGCCCAGATAGACTTCATGAATTTAAATCAAGGACAAGCCATATGTGCTTGCCCAGAACTTCATTCACCTAAGCCTGTTGGGTCCTTCGCATGCACAGATTGTCTGAAAGGAGTCCTGCTTATTCATGCATTCAGAGCTTGAGCATCTGCGTTGGATTTTCTGTGCTTCAAACTACCAAAAGGCTTTGCTATTTTCTTTTATCTTTGACTATGAACAATGATACAAGAGAACAAAATTTGGCCTACGATGCCTTATTTAGTATGTGATAATACAACATAGTCTACTCTTGCCATTTCTTCCTGATAATAAGTTAAATGTAAAAATCACTATATAAAATACGAATGTTAAAATGTAAGTGTAGGGACAAGATTGAGTCTAGAACTACCATCAAATGAAATCTAAACTGATCCCGCTTTAAACCAAGGATGGACGAGAGGATTTTACCTGGGATAGGTACATGTTTCACTCTTAGAATGAATGATAACCCCAAGGTTACTGACTCACTCACACAATTAATCATGGTGGCCAAACGCCTCCTCCTTCGTTTATCTGCCTTGATAAATAAGATAAAGGAAGACAGGAAGAGGAATTCGGAAAGCTTGCCGATGAATCCTTGGTGCCAAGGACAACAGCCCAGTTGCTATCTCTTAACATCAGATCCACTCGTGGACCAAAAAAACATCGAGTCAAATCTGGTAAGTCGAACTGACCAAGGCAAAGGAGAACAGAGCCCATCCATCTTACCTTACACCAAGCTTCTTCAGAGACCGCCGTGAATGGACTCTGAGCTGGCTTTCAAAGAACTTTGCTTTTCTACAGGGGAATAAAGGTGAAAAACAAGTACCCCCTCTAACTCAAAACATAGAATGGAATACTCTACCCACTTCCTGGAGTTTAGAGGCCCTAGAATATTAATGGAGTGGACTGGTCTCCTTTCTCCATCTCCACTTTGCCCAGCATTTCAAGGTAGTCAGGTTGTAATCCCACTGGGCAACTTCACCTACAAGCACCTCGACTTGTTCTTGATAATGTTGTGTGCATGTCGGAGCTGGAGCAAGAAGCCTGTCCAGCAAAAACCGAAGCACATTCATAAGTCACGTCTGTAGACTAAATCGCACAGTAATCTTATTTATGATCTAGTTGATCAACTGAGACAACTAAATACGATTTTAATGCAGTTTTAGGGACAGTGCTTTGGGCAGAAGGAGGGCACAAAAAGCAAATATTTTAGGAAAAGACTTAAAACCATCTTGCCTCTTTCCTGTTGTCTGAACTGTGAATCGGGGGGAACAGAAACTGAAAAGTACCTTAGAACAAAGATCCTTAGCGGTGATTTCTGGGTGGACCTCAGTTCAAGGCCAGCAGCTGTCCTGTACCTGCTCTTTGTACCTGCATTGGGAGCCATGTCCAACAAGACAGCTTTGACCTTCCTCTAAGCATAGGACTGTGAGACAAGACCCATTGAACTGAAGTGCTTCAACAGAACATTCTCCCCAGGGAAGCAAATCAGCGGAGAAAACAACAGAGGATATTAAGAAACAGATCTTGTCCCTGGAGTCCCTGACAATAAACCCCGGGGGAGCCCGCGGGACCAGACACCTGGCCTGGAAGGCGCACAGGCACAGTCCATAAACCTGGTCTTCAACAAGACGTTTCTGCGAATAAATGTGGCTCCCTGCTCCAAGGAGGAGAGCGAGCGCGTTGCTTATTCTTCGGTCTTAATAGAGAACTCAAACATTTTCCCGTAGTGCGCGCACCTCCCGCTTGCCTGGGAGGCTCAGGACTGCAGACAGTCCAGCCTCTCACATCTCACATCTCGCATCCCGGGAAAGCGAAGGGTTTAGGATACGTTACTTACCGGGTTTTGGGGGAAGCTAAGAAAGCTCCGTTGGGGAACCCAGGAGTTCGGCGGAAAGAACTTATCCGAATTTGCAGCCAAGCGAGAAGACTCAAGGGAATACAGGACAGAGAAACGCCAGCCGTCAACGTGCGTGTGGCGACTCCCCAGAAAGGAACAGATGATCCTAGAAATAAAGAAAATCTCTCACACACCTCAAAGCCCACACTAACGGCATCAGAAATGCATTACAAAGTGTAAACTGCCCGCAGAGGAATCAACCTTTGCAGCAGCGCGGACTGGAGGGCAGACTTTCCCGACTCCCTAAGCTCAGGAACCAGGCGGGTCATCCCAGGGCCAAGGACATTGCCTGCCCGGCCCCTGGTGGATCCAGCTGGAGTTGGCTGGCCCAGTCTCCCTGAGACCCCGAGAGCTGGGCTGCCGGGGCCTGCTTCGGGACCTTAAGGATGCGTCCGGCTAAGAAAAGAAAAGATTCGGGAGGCGTTCCACAGCAAGGAGCCAAATCTCAAGTAGTCCCAGGAGAGTCGAGGAGGAAGCATCCCTCAGCTAAGGAACCCCACTGCCGCCCTAGGCGGGGCGTCCGGCAGCCCTCTCTGGGGACCAGCCCACTGCCATTGCTCTGTGACCGGTTTGTTTTAGTTCCCCACTCCTGTGCTCACTGATGGGCGGATTTGGACTCCGGCGCTGGGGTGGGGCGGCGGCCCTTGTCTTGACGACGTGCGCCCCACGGCGATCCTAGGGAATGCACCGCGTGGGGGCGCGGAACGCGAGCAGAGCGCACGAGCTGCGAGCGCAATGGGAGTGGGCACCCAGCAGGACGCGCTGGGCTCTGAGCTGTCCCTCCGCCCTCCTGGGCCATGCGACCAATGGCTGAGAGCTGGGCCCACTCCCCGCCGCCAGGCAGCCCAGGCGCTCGGGAGCTAAGACAGCATCGCGTTCTGATGAGGGAGGAGCTTTTACACCCTGGTTAGAGGATGAAGAGGCGTTTGCGCGGGGAGCCCCATCTGGGGAAGGCAGGTGTGGTGTGGTGAACTTTTGTGGCGATAGGTAGTGGGCCTCAGATTTTTTTCTAGGCGCAGGGGAAGGCATCCCCTTCCTGTCAAAGTTTCCCTTCTTAATGTCCTGCGCCGCCTCCACTCCAAATGGGGCCAGCTGCAAGGGACAAATTTCACCTCAGCCCCTTCCCCCATTCAGCCTTTCTCCTTCCCGCCCAATCACTCCTCTGAGAAACCATCTAATGAATGAATAGGACCATGGTTTCTATGACTGCCAGTCACACAGATAATCAGAAAAGTCTCCACGAATAAATGTCATGAGGGATCCTTCTGTGCCTGGCCTTCTTAGGACACTTTGTGGAGATGAGAAGAGTGGCTTCTTTTGATGTCTTGGGTTCTTTTTTATTCATTCAAAGACCCAGTTGGCTCTCTGGTCTATGTGATCTGAAGCACTGAGACCTGGGACATGTTGGCTGTGTTGGTTACTTTCTGTTGATGGATTTTCACTCGGAGACCCCCCTCACCTCAGTTTTGGCTCGAAAGTAAATCAACAGAGCACTGGGCTGCCTGCGTCTCCATGACAGCTCGTTGTTCACCAGTGCCTAGCTCCTGGAGCACACTGTTTCTGTCCACGTTTATTGGTTTTCCAGGTAGAGACAGGCGTGGGACCTGACTCTGAGGCACCTCTGTGGTAAGGGCTGTGCTGTCGATTCTACTTCTCCTGGGCATGCAAGTCTTTTCTATGTGGACATGCATGTGCCTCACTTAAGACGCGGGGGTCGAGCTGAACACGGAGCTCAAGTTGGTGGAGTACTCGCATAGCTAGAGACACTCTGGAGTCCACTCCCAGCACCACATAAACTCAGCGTGGTGTTGTACTTCCAGCACTCTAAAGGTAAAGATAGAGTTCAAGGCCATCTTTAGCTACGGAGCCAGGACCTTGTCTATGTGAGGCTCCATCTCACTTAAAATAAAATAGAAATGTAGGAGGGCTGAATGAGCTGTATTGTCAAGAGAGCAAGTTCAAAGACGCTTCTCTTCCAACATTTGTACTCCAGAGCTCACCTATTTTTGTGTTCGTTTGCTTGCTTTTGAGACAAAGCCTCACTCTATAACCCGGGCTGGTCTGGGACCCACTGGGTAGCCCAAGGCCACCTCAAAATGATGATCTTTCTGCTTCAGCCTCCCAAGAACCTGGTTGGTAAACCGCAACCGTTTGCGCATTTGCCCCTTCCGTGAATTTGGTTACATCATCTCCCGCTGTGCTTGTTGGTTGCTTTGCCATCATGACACAGACCAGAGTAACCCAGAGAAAGGAGCTTCAGGTGAGAACATGCCTCCATTAGATCTGCCTGTGTGCAAGTCTGTGGGCTCAGTTTCCTGCTCACGTATCGGTGTGAGAGGACCCAGTCCACTGTGGGCAGTGTTAACCCTGATGAGGTGACCCTTGGCTGTATAAGAAGGCAGGCTGAGCAAGCCCTTGGGAGCAAGCCAAGAACCAATGTTCCCTCCTGGTTTCTGCTTCAGTCTTGGCCTCCAGGGTCTTGTTTGAGTCCCTACCCCGACTTTCCTTCAGGATGGACTGTAACCTATAAGTCAACCCCTTTGGTCCCCATGTTTTGAGAAGCAGACTAGAACAGTCTCCCGCTCACTAACAGTTCAGTAAACTCTATCTTGCATTTCACATATCCTCCTTCTGAGCAATATCCATTATGTTAGGTGGGTATATTTATATAGAGAGAAATGTTTTACCATCTAAAAATGAGTCCTCTATGCCATCAGAAACCTTGTCATGAGACAGCTGGCTTTTCTTACACAGCTCTTGGGACACTCTCAAGACTCAAAGAGGAGAGTTAGGCCTGTCAGCCTTCAGGAGAGTTGTCCTCAAACATCTGCGTCTCTAAGATCTCTAGCCACAGCTCCACAGTCTGCTTCCACATTCCGTGTGGTTCTAGTTCAGGGTCTCCATTTAGAACCTGCAGAGGACCTGTGAATTTCAGAGAGAGAAGGAAGGGGATTGTTTGCCTCCTGGAGCCTTTTGTCTAGATTGGCAGAAGCTTAGTTCTCTTCTCTATTGGTGACAAGGTAAGGCACTTTCCTTGTTTTGCTTTGATGCTCATTTTATAAGGCTTTCATCTACACACCTCAAACTGTGTTAGCACCATAGTTTCCTGAGGCTTCTATAGCACGTGGTCATTTAAGAAGTGACAGGATGGCTATAAAGGGGAAACATCAAAATGTCACACGGTCCCTTTTGGAAGTTCTAAGAGAGTTTTCCCCTAGATTCTGGCTACCTTTGTGGCCCTCAGCCTGTAGGCAAATGGATCATCCCAGTCCCCAGCCATCTTCATCTCCTCTCTGGTTCTTCTTCTTTTCTCTTATGAGGAGGGTTTTATTAGCTCGGAGTTTCTTTCCAGTATAGCAAGAGATTCTTAACTAGACCTTCAGACATCTCCCAAGCACATATTCATAGGTTCTAGGTGTCCATATACTTTGGAACAAGGCCACTCAGTCTTTATAGATGATTAATGATTGCCTAAGCTGTTTGCTTTGGGGCTAGGACATTTGACATCAGGTAGACTCTAGTGATGTTAGGTCATTAGGTCCTTATCAAAGTCAATTTACTAACACTACCCAAGGGGAAAAGGGGGGGTCTCTATGGTCTAGAGAACACATGCCAGTGTATTTTGGGGTCTTTGTATAGTCAACAGTTATGTATAACTCTCCTTTACCCCCTTTCTTTGACTTAAAATGGATTCATAAGTACACCTCTTACTTTAAATGATATAAAACTCCTGTAATGCCTCCTAAGGCAGTGAAGAAGTGGATAGTTGGCTGATGTGGTAATCAACGCTCTTCTTCTTTTATTTCATGTACAAATATCTAGAGAATGTTACATGTTGAGTTTACTTACAGGGACTGTCTTCAGATGCTGACAAGGTAGCATCGGAGGGAGATTTGCCCGTAGACTCTGGAGACACGGCTTCTAGTGAAGGCTAATCCCTTCACCTAATTCAGCCTTATCAAGGGAAAAGTGGGTGTTGAAAATATGTGGGATTTAGAATAATAGAGACTCATGAAATCCCGACACTGACACTTACTATGTATGTGATGGTGATAAAACTCAACTACATGAACTTTTGAGGCCTTGATCTATAAAGTGAATAGAATAGTATCTGCTTTATGAGATTGCTGCCAAGAATGTTTAAGGCACGCATGTGTAATTGACACCAACGTAAGTTATTCTTAGCTAGAGGTCTGAATATAATACATGCCTAGAAATATTACCTTGGGCTGGAGAAATAATTCAGTGGTTAAGAGCACTGCCTGTTCTCACAAAAGGACCTAGGTTCAGTTCCCTGCACCTACATCTGTAATTCTAGGAGATCTGATTCCCTCTCTTCTGGCCTCTGTGAGGACTACACACATGTAGTATACATGCATATATGCAGACAAAACACTCGTGTGCATAAAATAAAAGCTTTGAAAAAATTTCATTTTTTCTTTCTTGCTACCACTAAAGCAACATTCAAAGTTCCTCTGTCCATTCACTAATATTCGTCTAGGTTATGAGAATCTTACATCTCCTGCTGCTCTCCAACTCTGTTCCTCTCTATTTGTACCTCCCCATCCCTACCTTCTCATTTCTGATCCCATCTTTCAGACTTCAAGTAATTTTCTCATTCCACCTGCCACAATTTTAGAAATTGGTGCTCTTTGAAAGTGTTTGAGAAAATAACTCTAAGAAAATTATAGATCATACCAATTTTATGATGTGTCAATATGCTTTTGTTGTTGCTTATATCATGATGTTCTACAAAGCATGGAAAATTTTATGGCATCTGATGTTACAGACAAATTGCTGGTCTGTGAGTTTTATTAAATCTAAGAGGTATTTTGGGAGCATCTGCTGTGTTCCAGGAGTGAAGGATATAAGACACAAGGAGACAAGCACATGCCTTAAAATACTGATTTTTTGGCCAGAAAGACAGACATGCCATACATACATGATTTGAATGTCATGCTTTTATGTGTGTTTCACGGTACATGTGAAAGAAATCCCTGTACAATTTTGATTGTGATGGTCTTGGCCAACCAAGATGACCTCCATACTCACGGTCCTCTATAAATGATCAGTCACATTCTGCTTCCTGAGCAAGTCAGCTGGCTTGGGAGGGACATGGAACAGAAGGACAGCTGTGTCAGTTACTGTAATTGACATCTGTTTTTTTTTGGGGGGGGGAGGGAGTAGTTTTGCCCTCCTGCTACAATCCCACTGTTTGAGACTCAGTGGCACGTGGAACCCAGATCTCACTGATGAAGTCTAGGAGACCATATACTCTTTCTCCCTCTCAACACATAGGAGCTGGGATGAGAGCTCATGGCCTAGACTTCACCAAGAGTTGGGCTGTGGTGATGCAGGGGCTGCTAGGAAAAGCTCCCCCTGGTGGTAGTTAAACCAGAGTAGGAGTCCTGCACCCACAGGGGTAAAGGGATGGTTAATGACATGTGATTCTAGAGTCCAGAGGAGACTCCCCTCTCTGCTCATTCTCAGGTGTGATTCTGCCTTCTCCTTATTTCTATTCATTTGTTGACATCTCTGATCATTAAAACAAACTAGGCAAGTTGGTTTCTATTGCTGTAACTAACAATACTTTTGGCTAAAACCAGGCTTTAATTGTATAACAAGAAAGACAATTAATTGATTCAGGTGATTTCTCTTCTTAGAGCATTTGAGTTATAAATATTAGGATGTGCTCATTAGCATCTAGGGCAGATGCTAAAAACTCATACACTGAGGCTCTAGGACAGCACAGGCTCTGGGAAGGCTGAAATTCTAAGTAGAAGTTACAAATGAGAAAAGTGCCAGGCGTTATGGTACACGCCTTTGACCCCAGTACTCAGGAGGCAGAGGCAGGAGGATCTCAGTGAGTTTGAGGCCAGCCTGGTGTACATAGGGGCAGCCAGGATTACAGAATGAGACCCTATCTCAAAAAGAAAAGTTTGAGTTAGCAAAGATCAAAGTCCATGCTGAGGACAAAAATGGAAAAGGATAATTACCTGAGAGCAGTGGGCAGGCAGAAACCAGAGCATCGTGAGGGTAAGCGAATGAATGAGTCACCCTCTTCCAGGCCTCTCAGCTGAAGCTTGCTAGATCTTCCTGGAAGCCTTCAGGAACAGTTCCCTGTTTTCCTATTGGTGAACTACATTGCATTTTTTTAGGAAGATGAATAACTCTGGCTATTTGTGAGTTTCCATTTGCCTTTATTTGGACACATGTTTTCCACAATGCCACAATTATTTGAGGCAGTTAGGGAATGTTCTGTCCTACACAGACCATCTCAAAAGCTTCAGTGGTATGACTAGGACTCCACAAATGGCTGTCTGGAGTCACTGATGTGCCTCTCAGGTTGTTATGTGTTTAGAACTCTCCAGCAGCAGAGCCTACACCTGAGCTGAACTACCAGTGTTTCACAGGAGGCCCCTCCTAAATGGTGTACTAGTCCATCAAGGGCTAGAAGAGACACAGTGTTTTTTCTTAGCACTGACCATTAGCAACAGAGACCTGAAGAGCTGATGCTTAAATGTGAACTCACATATGGCTCTTACTTGGGGGAGGAGCTGGGTAGATGGCAGGGAAATTGGACAAAGAGTAGGGAAATATTCAGGATAGACAGTAGTAAAAAATGACAGCAATCAACCAGCATGACCTACAGGAATGATTCCCCAGGAGGAAGCCCAGTGTGAGGAGTGTCAGGGGCTGGGAAGCCAAGATGTTGGCCATGGCAGGTGGTAGACATCAATGTCAAACACCCTCACCCTCAGCCTGTGTGCCTGAGTGTGTACCACTTCCTTCATGCTCCAGCTCCTGCAGAAGGTTGAGGTAAGCTACAGTGGGCAGAGGCCAGTCTACTAGGAGACCCTGCTTAGTTACTCTTGCATTAGCTGTGGTTTGGGGTTACCTTCAGGAACTTGTGACCTCCATTTGTTATCTCCCGGAACAGTGCCCCCTCCTGGTTTACGAAAAACAAAACATCTATGTATCTTAGCCAGTGGACTGTACACAGTTCAGAGGGGAAGTGATTTTATTAATGGGGCTTCAAGTAGGAAGCATCTTGTGCTTGAAGGTAGGGGAGATACAGTGAAACATCGTGATTGAAAGACGCTAAATTATCCCCAGGGAGCTCTGCTCATTTGTCAAAAGCATAAACTGTATCATAGGCTTCTCTCTCTCTCTCTCTCTCTCTCTCTCTCTCTCTCTCTCT
>JADRCD010048254.1:0-20000 GCA_019843815.1 Montemys delectorum | reverse complement strand
TTTACGGATCCCCACTGTAGTAACCTCCTTGCTACAGAATGGTATGGTTCCTTTGGGGCAACCTCGAGAGCACCAAAGAGGGAGAGGAAGTCTGCTCTGGGCACTTGGACATGAGCTTCCACAGGGTGTACTGCAGTACAGAACACCCACTCGCTTGGAGGGAAGGGGGCTTTCTAGGGCCTCTGTAGCCTATTGGTTGAGAGTACAGCCACCTTCCTGTGAGCCTTGGGATTAAGAATCTCTCTCTCAGGCTCCCTTCTCTCCTAAAGGATGGGAGAAAATGACATCTTTAGACACTGCAGCCTCCATTCAAGAAGAGTCCCATCTGTGGTTGTGAGACGTGCCACAAGAGACACACTGTATTTCTTCACCGAAGACATATTTGATGGGTTTGCATCCTCTGATCTCTGAGGGAAACAATTCTCTAAAACTAGCAAGTGTTTTCTTCCCTCTCCCACATATAGGGTGGGTGGTGTCTAGGAAGGGAAGATCAGTCCTAAGCAGCAGCCATTAACTCAACCAAGTCTCTCCAGGATAGCCAGCGGGCACAGGAGGGGACATAGTTCCTCTGCTTGGAGTCTGATATACAACACTGGTCCCATCCTTAACTCCCTCAGGGCTAATGCTCACACAGCCACCCATCAGCTCTTAATGTATCAGAGAAGCTACCCCCTAGTAGCAACTGAGCTGTTCTTCAAGTGGAGTCATCTACTGCTTGCCTCTTTAGCAAGCCACTATGTTCTCAAGCACAGGACACACTCAGGACTCCCTTTATCTTTCAGCACCCCTCTTCTACATCACCTTTTCCCAGGCCCCCATTCTCTTCACAGATACTGATGCTGAGGGGTGGTCCCATCCTGGGCCCATAAATAAAGTAAGAAAAGGAATGTGGGCACTTCTTGCTTCTCCCACACAAGCCATTAGAGAGACCTCTGGAATGGTTTGAGAGAGATTAGCACCAGAGCCTTCCATACTGGAGCCATTTCATTCCCGCCCCCCAGCAGGGGGCCTTTGCTCCATTAGTCTATGGGGCCCCTCATGGCAGCAGATATCAGTTAAATGCATACAGTCATACACTCGAGTTCTAGGGACTGCTGCTAGGATACATGCATTGACATGTACACCCATGTCCCCTGCTGCAAAGCCACTCTGTGCCCTAAGAACAAGACATTTAGAGACACTACTGCAAGAAGAGGGGCACAGGGTCCTGTACACATCTACTCTTAAGCTTAGTGGGAGGAGACAGGGTTAAGTGGGGTATTAGACATTCAGGGAGCTAATGGAACTTCCTGAGGCTTGGGATGTTTAGGCAACAGAATGTGGCTGGAAGTAGAAGTTGGGGAGAAGGGAGGGTCCCTGGATTTGTGCAAAATCATAGAAGCCCATCTGTCCTATTCAGCTTAGCAGAAGCCAGCTTAGAGGCCAGATGGTTGCATAGGGCTTCTGGGGGTCTTTCATCCTGCCCCATGTTGCCAGGAGTCGACACCCTCCTCATACCCAGAATTCACAACCATCCACGGCCTGCGTCCTCAGCGTGTTCCCTCTCCCAGGGTCCAGGTGCGTGACACGAAAAGCTTCCAATGAGTCACCCCGCTGAACTCTTACAGAGAAGTAGTTGCTGTTCTCATCTCTGCCCATAGGCAAAGCGAGGAAGGTACAGATAGTTTAAGTAATTTGGACAAGGTCACACAGCAAGGACTTAGGGACATCAGGCCTCTGAGCCAGATGCCCCAAACAATGCTGGGGTTGCCTTTTTCCATCCTGGTCTCTTCAGAGTTTCCTCCAGAGAACATCCCCTGCAGGACATTCTACAGAGCATCCAGGCAAAGTACAGCCACCTCTGGGTGTCATGCCTTTGTTTACACAGGCTAGGCTACCTCTGCACGGCACCCTCAAACAGTGTCATCCTGCTCCACAGCAGGCTGTCGGATCTCATTTTTCTCTGTTCTCTTTTTCCATCCTCCATGGCTGATCCAGATCCCTTGAGCTGTGAGTATTCAGCAAACATTATAGGCACAGCACAGAGGGGAGGGGCAGACTGGAGGGACCAAAGGCAGTGTCGAGACCTTGGCCACAGGTACTTGGAAGAGTAGCTTTGCCCTTTTATCCCTGCATTCGGACATGACACCTGCAGTCCCAGCCCTCAGCTGCCCAAAGCACCTCAGAGCAGAGGCATTCCCTGCCTGGAGGCTTCACCAACAGAGGGCCTAATGACCTTTGGCCCCTCTTTTGTGAGGCTCATGGACCTGCTCCCGCCAATTCCAAGCAGACTGTAAAGGCCAACCCGGCCTCCATCTACTGCTCCTGCTCTATTCCCTGAAGCCCAGATCTACCGACTGCTGACCAGCGAAGGGAGGGAGAAGCTGACCAAGACCAGCTTCAGAGGTAGCCCTGGAATGCGGCTCTCTTACCCAGGTCCATGTCTGCAGCTTTGGGCCGGTGGGAGCATGGGACATTCTTGAAGATGGCATCTAGGATCTTCTCCTTGACCTGAGTGATGGTGTCACAGTTGAGAATCTTCACTGGGACCTCTGGACTGTTAACATTATCTGGACTGACACAGCTCAGGACCTGAGGGTAGCAGAGAGAGGTCCCATGAATGAAAACAATAGAAAGGGTTCCCAGATCCCGACAGTACCCTGGAATCCTTCATGAATGACTTTTCTCCATGATGAGGTATGGAGGGGTCAGGGCCACTCTGGAGAGACAGGATGATACCATGTCTTCAACATCACTGCAGGATTTTAAACTGCACGCTTAATTATAACTGCACGCTATTAGAACAGATGCTCAGATTTCTCAAGGGGGAACAGTATCCTATAAAGAATGATGCCACCCTATGGTGGGAGGGAGGAAGGGTCTATAACAGAATAACAGAAGCATGCACACATGTGCAGCCTCTCACTTGTACACTTCTGTGCAAGGGGGCACCCAATCAACACACCGAGATCCTTACCCACTCCAATCCCATCTCTGTGTGTCACCCTTTATTATTCCTCTAATCCTCTAATACACAATTAGCTCTCTCGCTCTTTCTTTCTTTTCTTTTCTTTCTTTCTTTCTTTCTTTCTTTCTTTCTTTCTCTCTCTCTCTCACTTCTCTCTCTCCCTCTCCCTCTCACTCTCTCTCCCTCTTGCTCTCTCACTCTCCTCTCTTGCTCTCTCTCTCACTCTCTCTCTCTCACTCTCTCTCACTCTCTCACTTGCTCACTCACTCTCTCCCCCTCACACACAGGCTCAGTACTAATGAGAAACTGAGCTCCTGTTTTAAAAGATTTAAAAGCTTTGGTTTGGGAAGCGTTTCAGGATGATTGGAGGCTGCTGGATCTATTAGAACTTAATGTATTCTTTAAGTATAAAAAAGTGCCTTTTAAAACACACACACACACACATACACACACACACACACACACACACACACACACACACACACACACACATAGTTTCAGCCCCCACTCCACCCAGCGGCCTCCCTGGCTGCGAACCTGAAGCCATGGTCAGGGGATGAGGCCACTGGTGCAGAGCCTCTACTTCTCATTCAGAAAGAGGCAAGCAAATTAAAACTGCTTCCCCAGCTGCCTGCTTCCTTAGAGAAGTTCAAAGCTGTCCGCTAGCCATCCTCATGGTGTGTGTTCTTTCTATATTGCTGATGCTTTGGAGGTTCCCTGAGTGGGTCCCAGTAGAACAGGAAGGGAACTATGGGATATCGGCGGTGTGTAAGAGCCAGGCAAAGGGAGTTGAGGCCAGATGTCCCGCTGTTCAGGGTTCCCACTGTTCCTCTGTCCATAGAGCCTGAGCGCTCTGTGTCCCCTTCCTTCTTGGAACTTAAACCCCCAGGTCCCTCCCAGTAACCATTTCCCAATAGCCCCATCTGGCTTGCAGAACCAGACACCAGCCCTCCTCCTGCTCCATGTGGTGGTAATCAGAACCCTGGCCCTGGACTCCTGCCTCTCATTAGCAGCTAGACTGCTATGAGCACAAATCAGGAACATGCTTATTCCATTGAGCGGAAGGGGGGGGGGGGACCGGAACTATTTAAAAAAAAAATCACGCTCGAAGCTTGTAGATGGTTTTAACAAGAAATATGGGAGGCTGGCCCTCTGAGCTAAATGTCTATGAGAGCCAGCCAATCCCTCTCTTCTTCTAAGAACCTTCCACATCCCTCCCTCCTGCTCTGGCCACCATGTTGTCCTTTTGCCAGGCCATCGATGGGCAGATCAGCCTCCTGTAGGCAGCAGAATGGCCTTGTCTGACCTCTTTTACCGGAAGGACCACGGATCAGAGACTGAGACTTGAGGGTGATTTGTCATCGCATGCTTCAAGGCCAGGACTGCTCTTTGAGAGAAAAAGCATTCTCTCACAAAGGATAGGGTCCCAGGCTCAGAAACATGTCTTCTACTCCTGGCTCTTAAGGGCTTCAGAATTGTTCACCTGGTCCTTTCTCTGAAGGTTCCTAGAGAGGTCATCTGGTGCTCTTGCAGGGAAAATTTAACATTCTATTAGGTTCCTGGGAAGGAGTGTAGCACCCTAGTAGGCTCCTGGGCTTGGGGAGTGACACCTAGACAGCTAGTGGGCTCCCAGGGGACACACATCGAATACTCTGGCAGATAACCAGGTATGTATCTTATACTCTACGGTAAGTTTCCAGGTGTCTAGCACTCAAGCAGGTAACCTAGCAAGCATCTCGTCTTCTGGCAAGCTCCCTGGCAGGTAACCAGGTGAGTGTTTAACACTCCAGCAGGCTCCCTGGTAACGTGGGTCCTGGAACACTCCTGTGGTTGTACTAACTCAAGTTCCTCCAGTCACTGCACACTCCCACACTTCCTGGTTCTGCATTTACTTGCTCAGTGGGAGTCTCTGCTGCTCTGTCTGTCCCAGTGCAGGACCATCTTCCTGCATCATCACTGGATGGAGTGTCCCCTTCCCATGTAGGAATACCCCTTCCTACCATCCTGTCATCCCTAAGCAAAATAATCCTCCATCTCTCTCCCACTCCAGATGTGTCCAACTTAATGAGTGGTCAGCCCAGGCCCACTGGATTCTTCACACTTTCTGCAAGTCTGTCACCGGATACTAGCTGGGCATGATCTATTGGCTTGAAGAACAAAGACTGATGCAATTTGGGGACAGTATGATTGTGCTTATAACTCATTGTGTTGCAAAGAGACAGCAGAGGATGGAACCAGAAACATTTAAACATATCTCTCTCTAACTAAGAAATCCATTCAAGTCTCTATTTCTGGAAGGGTGTCTTTCCTCTTTGCCATTTTTATTGTAGTCTGTGACTTTCTCCTATGAGGTGGAAACTGAGAGGGGCCTGAAGCCTAAGAGGCTGTACCATTGGGTTCTCCAGTAGTCAATCTGTTGGGATTCTGGTCCCCATAGAAAGATGGAAATGGGAAAACCAGAATGGACTTCCAGCTAATGGGAATAGCTTTGTTCTGAGGGGATCATCTCCCTATCTGGCCATAGGATCTGAACAGTTTTGTGTGAACATCTGCCCCTATCAGCATGACCTCCATCCTCATCCCTGCTGGGCCCTTACTACTCAGTTCATCACCTGTCTTGAACCACACCCATTCACCAGTTGAAGAGTCACTGAGCTATAGCTGAGTCGCTGGGATACAGTGGTGCATGGGCCACAGGAAACAGAGGTGGGCACACACACGGGAGCACCTGCCTGGACTCTACAGCAGATAAAGTTGGAAATGTGGTTTGAGAGCTGACGTACCAGAGCTAAGGGGAGCACTGATGATACTCACCAGGGTCTTATATTCGATCTGCTGCCGGATGAGCTTGTCCTCACTTAGTGAGTAGCGGGCCTCTCCTGTGATGGCATCAATAGGGCCCTTCTCCATCTGCTGCTTGATGGCACAGAACAGGGAGAAGAGGGGTTCCCCAGCACACTCCTGCATGAGAGAAGTATCCCACTATTAGAGCTCAGGGATCAAAGGGATACAGGGCACACCCCACTGTTCTGGCTTTCCTGGTCCTGCCTGCTTCCTGGCTGCCTTTTCCCATTACCTCTTCTGTACTCTCCAGATTTGCATGGGCCCTGGCTCTGTACATGCAGGTGGTCCTGCTCCTTCTTGACCCTGTTCAGAGCCTGCCCTTCCTTTCTCCCCTCCTCCACTACTTTCTGCTCTTTCTCCTACCACACCACATCAGCAGAAGCTGGTCCACTGCAGCTCATGACTGAAACCCAGCAGCTCTGCTCTTCCACCTCTCAGGCACATCCTCGGCTTATCTGCAGCAGCATGCCTTATGTGCCTGCCCTAGGACCTTTTATCAGCTTCCATAAGTCTGGTATAGGAGGAAGAAGAGGATGTTGGGAGGGGAGAGACACTGGGAACTTACAGGTAACTTGTGCTCAGCTAAAAGCGGGAATTTAGCTTTTGGACCACATGGGGCCATCTCAGTGGTACATCTGCTCCTCGTGTGGGAGGAGCTAGCCATGGAGGGTGTTGTTTCTGAAGTTAGGGCCAGGCAGAGGGGCTCTCTTCAATTTAGTTCCCTGACAATAAAGAACTGCATTTCTTGTGGATTGGATGCATCAGGCTCCAAAAGAATAGACACAGTAGTTGTAAAGTGGGGCAGGCTCAGGAGATAAAGGCTTAAGACCCAGGGGAGGAAGAAGGGCTGGAAATTGGTCTTGATCCCATCCTACCTTGAGGAACTTGTAGAGGAGGAAAGTGAACCAATTAGTCAACATCTTCTCGGCCACCGACTCCGTCCTGGCATCAGTCATAGAGGGGATGGGAGAAAGAGGACAAGAGGTAAGTGGTCAGAGGCCATGGGCTGGGTTGAGTGAGGGAGAACCTGCTAGCATCTTACTGATTTCAGTGTCTGGTAACCTAATGCACAGGAGAGTTTTGTGGCTTGCCAGGCTCTGGGGCTGAGAACAGAGCTCTGTCTGGGAATCTGGAGCTTGGCATCTGGGCATGTATATGGCATATGTGGGGTCTTCCTTGTGCCATCCTATATCACTTCACAGTGATGGCAAAGGTCTTCGCATACACTGTCCAGTTGCGACTTGCCACATGTGGCTACTGAACACTTGAAATGTGGCTGGTGGGTCTGAGGAGCTGAAGTTTGCTCACTTTATTTAGTTAATCTAGATTTGAGACATTACATGTGGTAGAAGCTTTCCCATTGGATAGAACAGCCTTAGAAGTATTTGAGAATGCATTGATGGTTACATCCCTATTGATAAAAAAAAGAAAGAAAGAAAGAAAGAAATAGAATAGGAAACAAGGGGGTACCAGTTAGGTGGGACATAGAAAGGAAAGTGGCATAGGAAGTCAATCACAATAGGAAGATCGCTTCTTCCATATAAAGCCTGCTACCTTCTTTAGATGCACAGCATTGGCAGCCACACAGGGGAGGGCCACAGCATTGTCCTATCTCCAAGGTGGCCACAACAGCAGGCAATACTTATTTGAGTCTAACATGTCCCGACCCAAGCCTTCTTATTGTTTTCTTTGGGAAAGTAGATTCTGTGGTGGCATTGTTGATTTGGGCTGCACACTGGCCACTTTTCAAGTGCCCAGTAGCTACATGTGGCCAGGAGCAACTGGACAGCCTAGGTTGAAACTTGGGCTGAGAACATGGCTAGCTCCCAGAGACAAATTAGCCCATTCAGACAGGTTTGGTGGATTTAAATGCACAGTTGTTAGAAAACACTGAAATCTCCACGTGTCTAGACAGTTGCTGGTTGGCAGTGGAGGCAGGGAAAGGAAAGAAGGGAGACTGTTCAAGGTTGGGGGCAGCCAGGGGCAAGAAAAGAAGGAAGTAGGTGGGGGACAGTGAAGGAGCATCCGTGGGGCACAAGCAGAAAATGAGAGAAGACAGAGCCCCAGAGTGAGACCGTGAGACCACGCCAGGAAGTTGTCAGTGGGAGTGATAGCAGGCAGCAGCAACCCTAGAATTATGCCAGCGGGTGTCTACATAGCGAAAGTAAAACAAAAATCAAAATTATCTACCTTGCCGTTGGCAGAGCTGTGGGATTCTCCTCTACACTGCAGCCTTTTGTAGCTGTGCACACGAGTGTTCCCTCCCCGCCAGAGAAAGCCCAGAGCAAATTGTTCAGAAAACTAAATCTATCTGTCTGCCAGTCATGGTGAGCAATACTGAGGCCTGAAGCCTGACACAGAGTCCCGAGCACAGAGGTCAGGTAGGAGGAGTGGTCTGAGCAGAAAGCTGGAGGTGGGTGTTTTTCATGGTGTTTTCTAACTGCAGATGTGCCCTGTGGCTGGGCACTGGATTAACAGCTGAGAAGAGAAATGGCTACCCTTCAAGGGGATGCAGGCTGAGAATGGAGGGCCTGGGTTTCCTAACCAAGCTAAAGTCCCAGGGTAGACAGAGCTGACACTTGTCTAACCTTGTGGGTTTTCAAAACATGTAGTAGGAACATGTGTTGTGCTTCAAAGGAGGTTCCCCCACACACAGGTTCACATGTTTGAACACTGTCCCCAACTGGTGGTGACACTGTTTTGGACGGTCATGGAACCTTTAAGAGGTGGGGCCAAGCTGGAGGAAGTAAGCCATTGGACACAAAGCTGCCAATACCTCGCTCACCAGGATGGCCTATATTTCCTCAAACCACGAGCCCAAACAAACCACTCCTGCTTTGATTTGCTTGTGTCAGGAGACTGGTCACAGACATAAGGAAACCTAAGAGCATCAGCAGTAAATCCTGAGCCTAACACAGGGTTGCTGGGCTGCACTGAGTCAGTTGTCCTAACACTTTCATTTCCTGTTCCTCAAATGGGAAACATGGTCAAATGACTTAATTCCCTGTTAAGGTAGGTTCCCATCAGGTCTGGGTGAGGCCCAGGCAGCTTCCTGTCTATATGCTTGTATGCTGTTCTTGTTGCTGGCTCTGAAGTTTTGTTCTACTTCTAGTCCTGGCCTAGGTAAGGCCAGGCCATGACCTAACTGATCTCTGACACAGGATTATAGGAGACAGTGGTACAATTCAGAAGGGCAGGGATATAATGGAAAGCAGGTACGGGATGAGCTGGGCTGTGGACACCCAGGTGATGTGTGGGACTGGCCTCCCACAGGTCAGTGTCTCACCCTTACGAAACAGCTGATCTCTCTGCAGCCTGCCTGGTATACGTGAAGGGCTTCATGAGCCATACATGAGGAGGGGGCTGAGTCAGGGGATATTCTGACCCCCGCTGGCCTCCATAGGCCTTTCTCACCTCCTGAGAAGCAGCTTGGGGTGGTTCTTGCTCTCCAGGTTCTTATCAATGAGGTCAGCCAGTAGCTGCTTCAGCACATCAGTGGCGTACTCTAGCTTGCTCTGAAGTACCGTCATGATGAGGGAGGCCACATTACCTCGATCTCGCATAGAAAAACTGCGCTGAGACTCCAGGGTGCGGATGAAAGAGAGTAGGAACACCTTGTTGTTGATGAGCTGGGCAAAGAGCTTCAATCCTTTCTCCACACGCTCCTGCCGGTAGCCTGGGACCTGCGGGGAGATTTGGGACCTTAACATGAGCTTCTGGCTGCCCCACTGACTGCCCATAGAATAGACACTCTATTGTGGGCACAGTTGATCTGGCTAACACTTCCGAGTCCTTCAGTTGTCAGGCACGGGGCCTACTATCTGTTTACCCTCCATTACAGCCCCAAAAGTAGGTAAGTACCTGCAGTTTTGAGACACGGTCACTAAGACCAGGAGAATTAGCCAAAGTTCACAAGAAGTAGCAATAGAACTTGAATCCACCCGTGTTAGACTCTAGAGGCTGAGATCTTTCCTGATGGTGATGTAGAACTAACTCAGGGCCCATGTCTCAAACCACCTTATAATTCTCTGGAGCTTTGAGAGGCCAGAACTGCTGTGGTTTGTGTCCTGCCTGAGGAATTACCAGGCCAGGGCTCCAGGCTAAACAACATCCACCTCTATCCTCCAACTCCAAAGGCTCTATGGTCAAACAATCAAAATGACTGGATTTCCTCTGGACTCTGTCACCTCCACACTCTGTAAGCTTGTGCACATTCGTTTATCTCTTAGGGACCCCCAACTGACCTACTTTAGGAAAAGGAGAGATGGTCTCTAAGGAACACCATGCTGTTCTTGATCTAGGGGAGGAGGGACTTAATCTTTCTCTTTTCAGGTTAGGTTTTTCAGGAAAAGGGTACAATTAGCTTGAAAGGTATATGCCATCTACTTAGCTGAGCATGGAGCACAGTCCCTGAGATTTCCAGAAAGGGGTATAGTAGCCCTGTTCAGAGGAACCTCAGGCTAGTGCCTCCCAAATGCTCAGCAGCAATGGAATGGACGGATGGTCCATAGTTCTGAGAATGAATGACCTCCTACTAGCTATAGCAAAGTGGCAAATGCTGGGAACACACTGAATATAGAAGACAGACACTTGAGTGCGCTCACTCTTCATATCACACCATTTAAACACTGATTGGGACATCGAAGATAACTCAGTGGTCGTCAGAAAGTGGTTTTCTTGGGCAATTGATAGAGGGACACAGGAAACCTAGAGAGCTGGTACTGCTCTGCATTTTGATCTGAACAGTGCTTGATGGGCGGGACAGGGAGGCTGTGTTGGGGTCCTGTCAGCCATAGTGCTGAGCAATGATGTGTGGGCACTGCTGTGTGTGTTTGCTTCAAAGAAAACTGTTTTGGGAAATTCAGCCCACAGGCTTGGCCCTCAGAGGGAGCCTTCATGGAATGTAGAGAAGTGTTGTCCCCTTGAGTGCAGTTCTGGGGTATGCTGAGGGAAGAGAGATAGCTAACAGAGGTGCCAAGGAAACAACTTAAAAGCTATGTTCCAACTCCCTCAGGTCTTTGAGAAGGATTGTCATGTATGTCACAGTGAAGAACATGGTTTTAGCTTGTCAATCCTGGGTTAGATTCAATCTCGGTCACTCACTAGTTGTGAATTTCTTCACCAGAAAAGTCCAGTTGCTGGAAGAGCTAATATGTATATGGACCAGACTTCCTCTTTGCCAAGTCCTGTTTGGGCTGTTTTGGATATATTGGCTCATTCTATCCACATAAAACTCTAAGGTAAAGGATATGTTAGGACCTCTGGGATCACATGAGGATAAGAGTTTCTTCAGGATCCTCCAAGCTAGACAATGGACCTACACAGTCAGTACATACCCTACCCAAGAGCCATCACACGGGCTCAGACATCTCATGCTGAACTGAGTACCATGCATGACTGAGTCACAAAGATCAGCTCTTTTATTCCGCTGGCCTCACCACCAAGTTTCAACTAGCAAGGACTGACAAAGACAGACAGAGGTGGCCTGTGGACCCCAGGTCACAGATGATGACAGAAATAGACATTCTTGACATGACTCAGAAATCCCTGTGTTCTGGATTCAGGCAGAGGCATGGGCAGCAGGCTGTTGTCAGCTAGAAGCTTTCCTGGTGGCATGAGATTCTGGAATCCGGGAGGAAGCCTGTCTGCACCCAAAGCAAGTCCCTTGTCATTCCTCGGGCCACAGTATTAGTGCTAGGGAGGACAATTCTCAGACAAAGACAGGAAAATGGCAGAGCCAAGAAAATACATTATGTACCAGCCAGACAACCTGGCCCTCACCTGACCCTCACCATAGCCCTATTCCTGAGTTCCTCATTGTCCTAAGGGGTTTCAGCCTTGACTGAAACTTACACTTGGCTCCCTTGATTCCCCAATATCTGGGGAGCTGATGTAGCACTGGCAAGGGATACATGGTAGCCTCCCTCTGCCACAGCTCTGGCATTAATCTACCACCTGCTTGTTTCCTCTTGATCCCCTTTCCACACCTGTGACTGCCCCTCACACAAGGTCATGCTTTACTTTCTCCCCGTCCACCTTGTCTCAGAATGATTCAGCTGCTACTTGAACTAAAGGTAACAGATAATGCTGTTTCCTGCACGCTGCGTGCGATGCATGTTATGTGCAAGCTTTCTGTAGAGTCTTCTAATGATCTCACACCTTCAGGTCCTCAGAGAAATGATCACAAGTGTCTCTAGGCCACCCTACTGCTAAAGGGCAGTGCTGTATTTTCAAGCCCAATCCCCCACCTATCACTATATCTACCCCATTGCTGGACTCAGGAGCTGTCGGAAGCCAACTTGGGCTTCTCTCTGCACAGTCTCTCAGCTCCCCAGGCTGTCTGTCAAAAGGGAATGGTGGCCATGGGTAGGCTTGGCAGTACAGCATAGAGAGAGGACACCGTGCCACCTCTATGTCACCCCATGCCATGAAGACTCACTTTGAACCCACTGTGTCAGCTGTTCCTGTACCTTAAAAAAAAAAAATCTATATGCCTGTGGCCAACAAGCACCTGGGGCCCAGGGTGAGACATTTTTGCCTAGCCTCTTGCAGGAAAGATACCATGGTCAGCAACCTGGGCTCTGGAATCAGAGAACAAGGTACCTGGGTGTGGAAGAGAACTCCAACCCCTCTAGAGTCAATGAGAATATGAGGGTCTATCTCATAATGTTTGATGAACATCAAATAAGATAATGCACATGAAATACTTGGCATATGTAATGTGCGCAGAATCAACAGTGGTTTCATAACCTGCCTCTGCATATCCCTGGACTGCAGGGTTTGGTGGTGGTGGTGGTGGTGGTGGTGGTGGTGGTGGTGGTGGTAGTGGGTTTATTTTCTCTCTGTTTCTGTTCACCAGGAGTTTCTAGATATCTAACACACATCACTGTCTGTCCCGGTGCTGGAAGTAGACACTTTCTATCTTCACTTGATGGAGAGTGGAGATGGAGGTGAAGTATCTTGGAAAAGTGTATCCAGAACCACCCTTTCATAATCTGCCACCCTCTCCTGACACCAGCCAAAGTCAATCTGAAACCAAATACTCTTTATTATCCAGATGGTTCTCCACTTTAGTTGAATTCTGAGCATATAATAAAACTGGATAGTAAAATTTAATTGTAACCCAATAGGTTAGAATTTAGGAGCCAGTCATGGGTTAAAGCAGGAGTGTGTGACTGACTGACGTTCTCTGTGTTCTTAAAGCACTGGTATGTGATTAGGGCCAGGAACTTCTCTTCCTCAAATGCCTCCACTTGCCTCATGTGGACTAGCAATGAACCAAAGCAAGGCGACCCTCTTGCTTCATACTTTCCACTGTGGGCATGTGTCTCATGCAGCAGAAAGGTTGGAAAACACGCCTTTTAACAATGGGGGCAGTCCTTTATACTCAGAACATCAAGGAGAAACTTTCCATAGCAGGAATAGGTTGGAAACCAACAAAATAATAGTCCACATAGGACCACATAAGGTCCACAGACCCAGGCTAATGTAGGGATGGTAAAGTTGATTTCTGGGCCCAATGTTGACCTGGGCTTAGAAAACCCATTTAAAACTTGTATCTTCATGCAGACTTGGGATTCTGAACTAGCAACATAACTATATGTCTAGGAATATAGTAACTAGGAGATATAAAACTAGGAAATATAATAACTAAGAAACATAATAGCTAGGAAAATAACTCTATATACCTATCCTGGTTGAATTCTTAGATTATTAACTTCTGATGCCCCCAAACACCTCCCTTGGTAGTACTACTGTTTCCTCTCTAGTACATACAAACAGACAGACAGACAGACAGTCCTTTACTCAGATGTTTCCTACAATGATACTTTATGCCAGGGTCCCTTCCTTGTAGGAAGTCAGACCGTAAGTGAAGCACACAGTCTATACATGAGTAACACACTCATGCATATAAACAGTAATCTATCTGTTCACCACACTGACTTATCTGTACTAGGAACGTACGTGCTCCTTTATGTCCTGAGTAGTCTGGTATCTGGGTGCAAACTACACTGAGGATGAGAAAAGATGAAAGAGAAGAGTATAGCTTGGAGGAGGGAAGCTAAAGAGTCCAAACAAGGTGGATGAATAGTATTCTGAGTACCTAGTCACTTTGTGCATAAATGTATGATGCATATATAAGTGTACACACACAGACACACAGACACAGACACACAGACACACATACACACACACACACACACACACACGCACACACACGCACACATACACACACATTGCATCATTTAACAAGCAAGTGTGGAGAAATATGGGTGCCAAAAGCATGACTGTGAATGAGCAGAGTGTGCTGCCATAGTGTACAGCCTGCTGCATCCAGAGAGACCCCATATAGCCACTTCCTCTAACATCATTATCTACAACCCCGAGCAAAGGGTCTGTTTTCATTGTGTGGAAATGTACCCCTGAGTTGTGTCTTATATTCCATTGGTGCTTCATTTGTGCATTCTGTTTGCTCCTGACACATAAGCAGAGCTGAAGGATGCCGGAATTCTGGGGCACAGGCTTGCAGCCAGAGGGAAACATGAAGTCTGACAGCCTTGGCTCTACTTCTGATTCTGTGGCCATCAGCTGTATGCCTAACCACTCACTGGGATCCTCTGCCCTCTTACTTTGCTCACCTGTAAAATGGGCTCACCTACTCAGGGTTCCAGGAAAGACAGATGGCAGAGTGCATGAAAAATACTTAAAACTGAGTAGAGATTTTAATGGCTGTCAACATCTACCAACCAACCCTCGGGATTCTTCTTTTGTCCTGTTTTCCTCATCTATATCATCTTTTGCCTCTCCCTGGTACTTCTTGATAAGCTATTCCAAAGCCCTTTCAAAACAGAGCAATTTGAATATCTGCTTAAGTGAGATATCATGTTAGATAGTGAGTGGGATAATGTTTCAGAAGATGGCGTCCCTGATGGTAGTACAACGGTGGGGTTTTATCATTTCCATTTCTACTTCCCTTCCACATGCATCATTTGTCTTTCCTGAGGAAGCATCAAGTTGTAAAATCCCTTATACATCTACTGAGTACTGATTCATTGGCAAGACCCTTTCTACTGTGGCTTACTAAATCTAAATTCATGAACTGCCCACGTTTATCTGGTCTCTTTGTTTAGTTGTGTATACAATGTGTTAGTTTGAATGAGAAGGGCTCCCACAAGCTCATATATTTAGATGATTGGTGACCAGTTGGTGTCACTGTTCAGAAAGAATTAAGATAGATGGCCTTGTTGGAGGAGGTGTGACAGCGTGGGTGGGTTTAGAGGTTTCAAAAGCCTGCGCCATTCCCAGGTAGAGCTGTCTGTTTTATAGTTGTTGCATCGAGATGTGAGCTCTCAGCTAATGCTCTAGCACCATGCTTACCTCCTTGCTGTCGGGCTTCTTACCGTAATGCTCATGGACTCACCCTCTGAACCTGTAAGCCCCAATAAACTCTTCCCTTTTCCTTGATCATGGTGTCTTATCACTCAATAGAAAACTAACCAAGACATATATGTATAGTTTTCTTGGAACGGGGTCCTTTCTATCATCTCACCCTGTAACGGCTCTAAGAAACCCCGAGTCCTGAAGTGCTACTGAAATGCATATTCTGAGGTTCTGTGGCTCGATCCTATAACCATATTGGTGTTTACAAGCTGTGGGGATCGCAGGCAAGATGTGCAGTCTCCATGGCCTCCATTTTTTCACTTCTGAATCAGGTTGCTGGGTATGTTGATCACCAGCACACTGCCCTATTGTAATACAAGCATGTGTGGGCACTGGGTCTTACCTCAAGGTCCCGTAACACAGGGTGGTCTTCAATCCCTGGGAACAGTACCCGCATGGTATAGGTTCTGTAGTCCAGAAAGGGAATCCCAGCTCCATCCAGGTCACTGGTAAGCTCATGAATATCTGTCTGTAGCTCTGCAAAAGCTGGCACAAAAAGAAGCCTGTGAGGAGCCTGGGATGACAGCTCAGTTAGTAATGCTTGGCTTGAAAGCACGAGGAGCTGAGCTTGATCTCTACAGTTCACACACACATACACACACACAAACACACACACACACACACACACACACACACACACACACACGAAGGTTGTGGTCTGTGGACCCATGCATGCATGAATGATGAAACTAGATAGCATTAATGTGGGAGAAAGCTGGTCTGGGGCCTCATGTCTTTCAAACAGCAGAGGAGCAGGAGGGCTGCCCTCAGACCTGTGCTAATATTAGGATCAGAAGAGGAAGAGCTATGGTTTGTAAAATGTGTTGGGAAGAAAATATAGAAGGGCAGGACAGAGGGGACAAGACAGAGAGATGAGCTTATGCCTAGTGTAGAGCTTTGAACTGGGTTTCTTTATCAAAGTCAAGAACAATTTCTTCTATAATAAAAAAGGGTTTGAGCATCCGATTCTGGGTCATGTAGTTCTCAGAAACCAAACAAAGCTTGGGCAGAGGGACTGTCATCATAACCTACTTCTTCTGCACAGATTTGAAGGGCTACTTTTGCCCTCCCTGCCTAAACACTGTGTTTTATGGCAGTAGATTCTAATTGGATGTAGGTACCATCTATAAGGGCAGCTCAGGCCGCCATATGACTAGAATCACAAGGCCCCAGCTGGCTACTAGGAAAATCTGGCATGCAGTACAGCCCAGAGCCAAAGCTGTCATACTCCATTTGGGCACAATGCCCCCTGAGGCCATCCTTTGTCACCTCAGAGGTATAGGTGTCAATCCTGCTAAACTGTGGCATTCTCCTTGCTTGGTACATGCTTACACATCCCTCTGCATGCACACATGCATGGATATACATGCACACACCTTAACATGGGTAATGGCATACACTACCAAAGAACAAGTCATGGCTGCTTCCTAACCAATATTTGTTTTCAATTTATTTTTGTAAAACCTAAGACTAAAATAAAAGTCAGTGGTTCAAAAGGGATTCACAGGCCCAAAGTGACTCTAGGGACACCAAAGAGTTAGCCCAGTGCCCAGTGAAATACAATGGCATGTCAACATGACACAAGTATCCTAAACTGCACACGGAGTCCTGCCCTGTCCTTCCTGGTGACTATGTTAGAGCTAACATGAGGTCTGTTGGTTTTCATGGGTCATCATGCCAGGAGAACCCCAAGGCTTGCTGGAAAGCATGGGGAGCTAAGCAGACCTACAGCCCCTCTAGGTGCTCTGCTATGTGGATGCTGGAGTTATTATGACATCCTGTTAAAACATCTGAGACAGGTGTCCTACTGCTTCTAAATGCACTCCGATGCATGTGAGCAACTGTGTGTATATAAAGGGAGCCAGGGGGCCTCTTTGGTATGCACTGTCACCAAAGCCTTACAAACATGTATTGGTGGTTGATCTTAATTGCTAGCTTGAGTGGATTGAGAAGTGCCTAAGTGGTTAGTGAAGCACAGCTCCGAGTATGTCTGTAAGGGCCTTTTCGGAAACAACTAGATAGTAGTTATCAATGGATTGACTCATCTTTTGATAGATTTATAATATGATATTGCTGTTGGGAAGGAATTGAAGTTGAAAGGTAAGGCCTGGCTAGAAGATCACTGGCGTTGGGGGATGTCATTGGGGCTCTATCCTGCCCTGGCCTTTTTTTGTTTCTTCTCTTCTTTGCTCTCTGACAGCTATCAGTTGAGCATTTCACCATGCTTTCCGACTCCAGGAAGGGTGAAACCATGAGAAGTCATGAGAAGGGAAGCCTGTGCTCCTTTAATTTGGTTCTGGTGGATTATTCGATCACAATAATATAAACAGACCAAAACACTTGTGCATGTCTGGAATAAGGAATACATATCTGTGTCTGTGTGAGTTGGTGGAAAGGTATACATGAGCAAGAGCTGGGTGCACACATGTGAGTGTATGCCTATATAAGACTACGAAAGCATGTCAGTGAGGTTGCAGTATGGAAATGTGTGTACATGTGTGTGCCAATATATTCAAAGCTCAAGTCTGGGCTGATGTCTTCTAAGTATGGGGTGTGGGTAGCTTTCTGGCTGACAGTGAACACTCTAGACAAAGCTTGTTCTGGGCCCAAGTTGCCTCATAAATATGCAGCAGCTGCCTTGGCAGCCTGGAAAGTACCTCTGTCACCAGCCCTGCGTGTCCTTTGCTGTAAGATGCCTCCTTCCATCCCAGCAGGTTAACTGTCCCCTGCCAGAAGCCAGGGTCTCCTGTGGGACTGCATGAGTTTCTGCCTCCTGAGCCTTCCTTCCTTGGGGAGCCTGGTACCCCCTCCCTCCAGTTGCCTCCTCCTGACTGGGCTGCTTCACTGGCCAGGAGGAGAGTGAGGGAGTCAGGATTGATGTGTCTGCAGTTTCCTTTAAGTCACCACGCACCTCCAACATTCAAAGCCTCACGCCTGCCTCACATAAAAGAGATTCTAATCACTACACCTAATTAGAGGGAAGAGTACATTGCAGAGAAAAAAATTAAGCAGTGTAAATATAATAAAAGGCAGTAATTAACAGTCCCACAAGGCAGATGCCAGGATGACAGCTGAAGGATGCAGAGATGGGATGGAGCCTAGTCCCCATCAAAAGAGGCGGAGCTTCCCCAGTGGGAATCTACAGGATCCTGAGCCCAGGTACAGGGCTGGATTAACATTGGGTACATATTACCCACAGAGAAATAGATCAGCTCCTTTCTCCCAGGGTGGCTTACAGAAGGATGTCCTGGGGTTATATAAGTCTACCTGCTAAGCTGCCTACTTGGGTTTGACACTGTTGATCTCCCTTCACGGTGGCTTGTGCACATTTTTCAAATACAAGTTGTGAAATGCACTTCCTCTGAAATCACAGATCAACCCTACAGAATTCCCTGCCTGTTGATGGACAAGAACTGAGGGATTGCTCACATGCATCATGTTGAGATAGCTTCCACCCCCCCCCCCTCCCCAGGTCTTCCCTAGAGGAGACTGTGAACTTCACTTTCCCTAAGTCAGAGTTTTGAATCTGGACACTGTTCTTGGTGTATAAATGATCCCAGTAAGTTATCTGGAGAGAGTAAGGAGAAAACCAATGGTGGATGGCTAGACAGGGATTTGGGCTGGGACTCTGGCTAAGCCCAGAGACTGGCAGAAAATTTCTGTAGTTAGAATGCTCAGCCTGTGGGGCCACCCATTGTAGCTTAGCTTGCTGGGCTGTGAACAGGAGGCACGCACACATATACACCTATCCCCTCATGCTCATACAAGGGCATACACTAATACAAGCCACCTTCAGCACTGATTGCTGTTGCCTAACCTGCTGTCTTGTAAATGAAAGACACGAACACAAATGTGTAGATTTACACATATAACTACCCTCCACTACAGCTCCACCTGGGCTAATGCACTTCCATACACAAATGTAAGTATACACACACATGACCTTCAGCAGCTCCAAATGCTGCCCAGGATGCTGTACGGTACAGAGGCACATGTGTATTCCTGCATACATACAGTGACTTACATGTGCTTGCATGCATACATAACCTCTAATACTACCCACTGCTGCCCAGCCTGTATGCTTTTCCATTGTAGGTACACATGTGCACACACACAGACTCTGGCACCAGGAACCAGCACCTGGGTGCTCCTTACCTTCCTTGCACTCCAGGGCCACACGGGACTCAAGGTTGTCCATCTGCATCTGCAGCCTCTTCAGTGTGAGGTCACTTTCCCGGGACTTGCGTTTGTAGGCGATGAGGACAGCCACGATGAAGATGATTAGGAGGCCACCAGCCACTGCGATGCTGACGATGGCGGGCAGGCTGAGTGGGCTGTCTGGGGCGATGTACACCATCCCAGGGGAATACTCCATGCCTCCGACCCGTGCCTGTGGACACAGAGAAGAGAAGAAGGGTAGCAGAACCGGCTGAAGGAGAGTATGATTGCCAATGAGGAGCCTCCCCACCCTCTCCCCCAGAGAGAGCATGGACAGTGGACCTCACTGCCCCTCAACTAGTTGTGTGCCCATCCTCTGAGTCAGGAGGGCACACAACTACACTGTAAACACAGTGATAAAGCTCCAACTGACTTCCATGAGAATCATTCTGCCATCTGAGTTTGTAACTTAGATACAGAAATGATATCATGGACCAGAGATTACCCTCTTCTTAAAGGCTCTCTCCCTCTCTCCCTCTCCCTCTCCCTCTCTCTCTGTCTCTCTCTCTCTCTCCCTCTCCCTCTCTCTCTCTCTCTCTCTCTCTCTCTC
>JADRCD010048185.1:0-14141 GCA_019843815.1 Montemys delectorum | reverse complement strand
ATCCATCCATCCATCCATCCATCCATCCATCCATCCATCCATGATCCATCATCCACTGGATAAATGTTTATGGAGTGTCTATGAGTGTCTTTGTTGTCCCCAGGCCTTGTGAAAAGATGAACATTCAAGACAATGTTTAAAATCGCAGGGCATTCCATCATGCCATTAAATGACTCATGTGGAAGTTACCCCAGAGACATTAGTTAATGGTATGTTTTACATATTTCCTTTGTATTTATGCAAGGCTTTATAAATAGTTTCTAAAATAGAAAATGGTCATGGTGGCACATCCCTATGATTTTAGCATTTTGGAGGCTGAGGCAGGAGAATCACAAGACCAAGGTTGACCTGGGTTATTTAAGGTCCTGTCTCAGAAGAAGAAGAAGAAGGAGGAGGAGGAGGAGGAGAAGGAGGAGGAGGAAGGAGCAGCTACTATATCTTCTCTGCAAGAAATTTAGAGTAAAACCCATTAGAATCCTGTACAAAGTGGCATAAAGAATTAGTAATTGAGTGGTTTATTTAAAAAAAGGATATTATCAAGGTAGAGTGAATCCCAGGAGTCCATTTGTTTGGGAGTAGTTATAGACGGGGGGCATTGGAGATCTTTGATAATCCCTTAAAAACCTTAACTCCTTTTCCCTCTACCCTGGTGTCTTGCCTAAAGAGTCAAAAAATGTTTGCATAGTTGGAAACCCATGCAACTGTTTGTGAGTCAGGGCTGATATCCCAATTTTATAAGATATTGCAATGAACTTGAGGTGTGGAGGAAAAGAAATGAATGACTTGTGATGGGGCAGATCATTCCAGATTGAATGAAAACATTTGTAGAGGTGGGAGCATGGACTGCCAGGATGTCACTGTGTCTGTGTGGCAGAAGTTTAGGGAAGGCAGTGGGAAATAGCACAGGATGAGGCTGGGACAATAGCGGAGAACTAAGTCAAATAGGCTTCATTACCTAGATAGTGTTATATAACAGCCAGCCAAAGGTCATCTGCCTGCCTAGCAGCCAGTCACAGCTGGTCCCTGTCTGAAAGCAATGTGTTCTAAACTCTTCTTTGACTTTAGGCTTCACTAACACATACACTTACACACACCCACACATATAGACTGGGTTGCATGAGTAAGCACTTGACCTGACTACTTTTGTTTGGATTACAGAGTCCTCAATGACAAGAAGCTGGCAGTTCAGAGGTGGGTGGCTACTTTTGCTTTAGCTTTGCAATGTCGACAAAAGGGAAAGCCAACTGGGTCTCCAGACAACATGAGTCTGCTGGAGAGGGCAGATGGCCAGGTATTTAGACAGAGCTCAAGGACAGACCCACGTGGAAAGGCAGAAACAGAACCCAGTCCCAAAACACCCTTCAAATGGCTTGGTTCAGGGATAGTGAGTGCTACTCTGGTCCCATTACACGAGGCATCTAGGACGGACCTCATTCCTCCCCCGCCTGCTTCCAAGTTTACAGAAAGGAAATGAGCTATTACTCTCACTACAGAAGCACAGAACTGTCCTGGGAGAGTCTATGAGCAGTGCAGTTATAGACTTGTGCTCATGCACACACAGCACTCAGGGAGAGCAAGGAGGATGAGGAAAACCCCAGCAGCAGACACTCCACAAGTTGTTGATGCATGGCATGTGGAATGAATTGTATTGTTTCCTAGAAGCAGGTTTGTGTTCCTAATTAGGCCTCGCTGAAGCTAATATTAAAAATGAGTTTTCATTTTCAGAGAAAGCATACACCAGCTGGTCAGAGAAAGCAGAGGGCCTCCTGAGAACTCACTACACAGTGGGAAGAACTAAGTCAAATTGGCTTCATTACCTAGATAGTGTTACATAAGTCAGAAGGGGAGTGGCCTGAGACTGAATATTTCAACCATCATAAAGAACGGCTCCGACTAGCCACTCCCAGCCTCCACATACATGCCATAGGCTCTCAGAAATGTGCTCAACTTTGTTACTTATACTGAAGCCAGGCACAAAATAATTTATTTCATATCATCCTGTATTTTAAAGTTCAAGTCACCTTTTTAAAAAAAAAATCATATGGAAAGGATCATAACTTCAGTTGTCTGTTGCAAAGGCAGGGTTTGAGGACATTTTGGTCTACACAGTGAACTCCAGGTCAGTCAAGGGTACATAGTGAAACCCTGTCTCAATAAACAAACAGCAAACAAATAAACTTTAATTATCACTTAGGTAACGGAAGGCCTATGAGTCCACTACAGTAAGATGCTTGAGGTCTGTAATGAAATTGTCTGCCTGAGAAAACAGGCCCAGATCCATTATGCAGTGTCAGAGTGCTTACCAAATAGGTTCCAGGCCTTAGGTAAGAGCCTGTACACACATACACACACATGTGCACACACATACATGCACACACACGTGCACACACACATGTGTGCACACACACATGTGCACACACATACATGCACATGCACGTGCCCACACACACATGTGCGTGCACACATGCACACACACGTGCACACACACACGTGCACACACATACATGCACACACACACACAGGTTAGGCCTTTGTATTTGCTTTGGGCTCTTGCCTTTTTGTTCTTCCTTGTCTTAGAGGTCATAATTCAGATTTCTGAATTGAAATTATTGTTACCAACCCTGATACAGAGGCAAGGACAGGAGGAGACAGAACAGGTGTCCAGTTCTTCTGAGTCTCCATTCAAGGCTTTCCCTTTGTCTGCTGGAAAAGCTTGTTGGTTGATGGTCAAAGGCTTTAAAGGAAATCAGGGCCTTGTGCTGATTATGCTGGGAAGTTCACCAACTTTAGACAATGCCCTAATTTTGAGTACTGGCCTTCCATTTCTGCAAGCTCACATGCCTCCGTGGCTGTCTAGGACTAAGTTCCACTCACTGCTTGCTCTGAGACATGGAGCTGTACTAGTGTGGCCCTTGGCTGTACTGATCTTGACAGCCTCCTCTTGTCACAGTTCCCCCTGAGTAGCCTCTTCTCTTTCTGCTGTGTGTCTCCACATGTGGGGCTAACTCTGGGCCTCTCATGAGCAGCCTTTCCAGTCTTAGCTTCAACCTTGATTCCTAGAGGAATCCTGGTCCCTTGCTGAGTCAACTCCCTCTACCATTGCTCATGGTACTATTACCCAACCCAGTGGCTCTTTCTCTACCCACAGGTCACCAGTCACTTGTGCACTCTGTAAAAACTGCAAGGACCAAGAAATCTATCTCCTGCTCATGTCAGTGTTTCTAGTGCCGAATGATATTTCCTAATTATGACATGAGTGACCCCATCCTGTGCAGATACTAAGCATTAGGGATTATGCTGAGGGGCATGCTGACAAGGCATCCTGCCAGTTTTGGCCACACAGAACTGGATGGGCACCCATCCATGTGTACCTTCTCTCTAGGGCAGCACCTCTGGAAGCTCCTGAGCCTACTGAAACAGTTTATGCAGTTGGACTATCATTTTTCAACTGAGGTATATATGTTCATGAACTGAACTTGACATCAGGGCACCCGAGTCCCCAGATAGACAGAAAGTTCCATTGGGGCAGACCACCTGTGCTGCCACACCCAGCACATCTGTATACAGTGGGGCTCTGACTCTAATATTCACCCTCTTCCCAACACTTACCCTTTAGCAACATTTCTTGCCTATGACTCCTGTTGCTTGTGACCCTGACCAAGACCCTTAGGGGCAAGAGTAAGAAGGTGCAGACTCAATGGCACAGACTCTGGGAGTCAGGCAAGTGGCAAAAGCATACTTGTTTATTTCAAGACCTGGTCAAACCTTTATACTCCCTCTCCCAGCATCTCACTGGGTCTCAGGTAGCCAGATGTGGCACTGTCTCTTGCTCATTGGCTCCATCCATTGCTTGATCCACTGTCAGTGGTCTCTAGCCGTGCTGACAGGTTCTCAGTGGGCCGGGGAGGAAGTATCAGTACTGCCGGTACCAGCTGGGCCGCTTGGCTAAGCTCCTCTTACAGACGCCCTGATGGCTGCAGCCGGAGTGCTGTTTTCACTGGGCACCTTCTTATTAGTTATTTTAATTGTTTGTAACAAGATACCTGGGCTGGAGAGATGGCTCAGTGGTTAAGAGCACTGACTGTTCTTCCTAAGGTCCTGAGTTCAAATCCCAGCAACCACATGGTGGCTCACAACCATCTGTAAGGGGACCTGATGCCCTCTTCTGGAGTGTCTGAAGACAGCTACAGTGTACTTACATATAATAAATAAATAAATCTCAAAATACCTGACCAAAAAAAAAACCTTAAGGATGGAAGAGGGAGGGGTGTGTTTTGGGTTGGAGAGTCCAGGATGGCAGGAAAGATACAGTGGTGAGACCATGATCCAGCAGGCCACTCGGGATGACTGTCCGGGAGCACCTTTCTTACTCCTTTCTCTTTTTTTCTTTAGGCTAGAATCCCAGTTCATGGGATGGTGCTGCCCAAGTTCAGGGTGAGTCTTTCTTCTTTCGTTTGAACATCTCTAGAAACACTCTCATAGACATATGCAGAGGTGTGTCTCCTGGGCGATTCCAAGTTAAATTGAGGATTAAGATTAAAGCATCACATCTCCTATGTGCCAAGCCTGGACCAGAGATTAGTATAGAGAGAGGGAGAGTCAGCTAGAGAGGGAGAAAGGGGAGTGATGAGAGAGGAAGGAAAGACAGACAAAGATGGAGAGCTCACAATATGGTAATCATCCACATAGCTCACCATAGCTCATCATGAAGGCTCAGCAGAAAACTCCCCAAGAAAAATGTTTTATCTTTGGAAAGCCATTGAAACAATGCCAAGATTTATTTTAAAAACACTCAACTCTGATCCCACCTCAGTCTGCCTAGTCCATTATAAAATCAGCACCGGCTCCCTGTTACGGAATGAAGTTTAACTTCTGGAATCAAGGCTGGATAGCGAAGATCCCTGGATGGTGTCCCAGGCATTCCGGGTGCTGGGCCTTGCTCTCTGATGCCTGATCATCGTTCCATACATCACTTGTCTGATCCTTCGAGACAAGCAGTCTCTGACACACTGTCCTGTCTCGCTCCCTCAGACTGCCAGCACTCACAGAGTCATACTCCTTCTTCCTTCCCTCTGCACTTTGGTTCCTGTGGGTTCCTTCTGCCTGTTTAGGCATGAAACGTTTGTCATGCCTCACCAGGGCAACGCCTTCTGCGTGCTCTGCAAATTAGAACAGCCCAGAAGTTACTTGTGCTGCAGAATTCCCAGAGTTCCTTGGTCTTTGGACTTGAGGAATGTTTTGTCTTTTTTTTATGGCACTGGCCATGTGTTCCATCCATCAGAGTAAAGGACTGAGTATACTGAGTCAGGTTCCTATGGCCAACCTGCCTGCACAATTCGCTCCATATACTTAATCTCAAGGAAACTACTTCAGTCAGTGCTTCTTAAGCACGGCCGCATGTTAGAACTGTCTAAAGCAGTTTTTGTTTGTTTGGTTGGTTTTTTTTTTGTTGTTTTTGTTTTTTTTGTTTTTTTGTTTTTTTTTTAATGAAACTAATGGCTAGGTCACAGCCCAGATCTGGTAGGTAGTCTATCCCAGTTGCTGGCTTCGAGTACTGATCACCGTGGTCTGTACTGGATTCAAAACCAATAACGAACCAAATAAAGGCCAATGTGCCTTTTATGATCAGCCTGCAGCAGGAGTTCTTCACAAAGTCAGTGATTAAAAGCATCTTTCAGGAACAGCCTTCTACCTCCCCAGCCTCCTCTGCCTTACCCGGATAAGCCACTGGCTCAGAGCCCAGCAAGAACGGACTGAAGAGCTCTGCGAGTCAGCACTATTAATGAGCTAAATGACTCGAGAAAGAAACAAGGGAGCTGTAAATTATATTTATAAATTAAGTCATATCAAGCTGGACCAAGTAATTAAACTGTGCACCCATAATTAAATACTTGTCTGGTGTTCGGGCCTCAAGATTTTTTTCTTGTGTAATAAACTAAGTTTGACCTTAAATGGTTGGCAGTCTCTTCGGTGGGCTGATGACTCATACAGTGGTCTTGAGGCAAGGTGGTGCCAAGGTCACTGTCTAAATGAATGCTTGAGAATGTGGTCAAAGGATGAGGAGGAGATGCAGCGGTACTGAGCCTGGAGAGGCCTCAGACATGCTCAGGGGTGGCAGCGCCTTTACTGAAGGAGGCCCAAGAAGTTGTTTTAGGGCCTGCAAAGGGGTCCTCTCCAGAAACTGCTTTTGCACTCATTCCCGATCCTTGCCTTCACTGGCCTAGCTCGAAGCCTTAGTTGACAGCTATTCTTTGACCACAGTCTACACTGTCTGCCTCGGTTCTCTCATCCTGTCTGCACACTCTTCCTCCTCTGCTTTTTTTTATCCTTCAGGATTTAGTTGCAAGGGGACTTGTAGAGCCTATCCCTGACTTATGCAGATGCTAAGCTTTTCCGGGCTCCCAGTGTTCCCTTATGGGTGGCCTTTGTAGCCCCTCCCTGTGAGGGGCTCTATTCTAAGTTCTTTAAAGCTACTTGGCAGGATGCAAGGACATCACAAGGACTTGCTGGATGGGCACATTTGTGAAAGAAGAGCAAGTCTGTGAATAAGGGGATCTGGTGGTGACATTATCCTTATTTTTCAGACAGAAGAGATGGACTATAAAATCTCAAGGCCAGGGGTGGTGTCTTACTCAGTTTACATGGTGCTCAGCAGGTGGCAACACTCAAGAAGCTGGGTAGATGGCTCATCACATGAAGCACTTGTCTTACAAGCCCACAACCTGAGTTCAATCCCCAGAATTCATGTAAAAAGTGCTGGATGCAGCTTATAATGCCAGTGCTGGGCAGACAGAGACAAGCTCATGTACTTGGTGAGCTCCAGGCCAGTAAGAGGCCCTGTCTTAAGGACGAAGAGTGCTCCTGAGATGACACATGAAACATCATTGTCATGAAACGGTCTCTGGGTCTCTGCAGGAACATGTGAACTCTCACACATACATGCACACACAGATACGACAAGTACATACACACTTATAAAAAGGGAAATGCCACTGAGTTCTCCTGCCCTCGCCTGGAAAAGAGACCCTGGATCCTGCCAGAGCTCATTAGTAAAAGTATGGGAAGCCAGAAGGTGCTCACTGGAGCTAAGATGTTAAGAGAGCTTTGTTAGGGATGGAGGAGGGGAAAGACAGGAAAGAGGGGTGTGACCAACTATCTAGGGAACCCAGGAATGGGAGTGCAGGGGAAAGGAATACAAGAGAACAAGAGAACGATGAGGAGGGCTAAAGCAGCAGAGAGAAGGAAGTCGAGAAAAGAAGAGTCTAGAAGAATGTCGTTGGAGGGGAAGATGAGCCAGGAGATAACAGTGTGGATGAGGAGGAAGATAAAAAGGGGAGACACAAGGCTGGTCAGGACTGAACCAAGAAGTGGAGAAGGGAATCCAAGGGGTGGACAGCTGTGTGCCTGCCTTAGAAATACCCAGAAACAGGAAGGCTTGGAGACACACGAAGGTCTGAGACACACACGCTGGTGATGGTTAAAGGTCTGGGCTCTAGAAGGGCTGTCTGAGATAAGGCCCAGTGCGCTCTCTCTCTCTCTCTCTCTCTCTCTCTCTCTCTCTCTCTCTCTCTCTCTCTCTCTCTCTCTCTCTCTCTCTCTCTCTGTGTGTGTGTGTGTGTGTGTGTGTGGACTTGGGAGAAGTGGTGTCACAGCTTCAAATCTCATTTTCCATCAATGTTAATGGGAACACTGCACTCACTATAGCTGTCTCTTAGTGGGGCTGGGCAAGTGACGTGAATTAAAGCTTATAGTTCAGAGCTTGGCTTACAGCAACTGCTCCAACACCAGCTATACCCACTGTGTGCATCACCTGATCTGGTACCTTATGGGGTGATCCTGTGTCTCTTTGTTCCCTCCTGGGGGAGGGATGCTCTTGAGTAGCAGGTACTAGAGTGTGTTGAGGAGGAAGTTTGCCATCTCCTCAGTTAGACAAGCCTTTGGTGTGTTTACTCTGTCACAGCATGCTGGTTTTTCTCAAGTGAGAACACAACAACAGTGGCCCTGGGGAGATGGCACACCAAGCCTCAGTTTACACACATGTAAGAAGTTTAGAGGGCCCATTCTCTCATCTGAAAACGTTTTTTTTGTTTTTTTTTTTTTGTTTGTTTGTTTGTTTTGTTTTGTTTTTTTGTTTTTTTCCCTATTTTAGTAGCTCACTCCACCGCTGAATCCAAATCAGTCTCCGGCTGAGGTGGTACTGGAGGAGGGTAAGTTGGAGGGGCCAACTTTAACACACAGGGCACACCCTGGTGCTGCCAGGATAGCTGTCCTCGATAGCGGTCCTCAGCTGGAAACACCCGTCCTGAGTTCCCTACAGTAGGAAGAACAGAGGGACAGCTGTCCTTGGGGATGTTGGTTAATAGAGATGGTGAAATGTCTCCTAAGGGACAGAGGAAGGACAAAGCAGCCTTGTGGGAAGTCATGAGCATGGAGTCACTTACCTCTCTACAGCCTGAATTACAGGACGGTCAAGTATGAAGGAAGTTAGGTGCTAAATGATTTCATTGGACCAGATGTCTTGTGTAAACACTTTCCCTCCCCCAACCCTTGCAGCCTTGGTAAAGTTGCCAGAAAGCCCCAGTGTGCTCTGCCCAACCCTGGATGCCATTTAGGTCATCCTTCAGATCCCCAAAGGCTCTTTTCTCTGGCCCTTTTTCTTTCTCCTCTCTTCTCCCTGCAGACATGTTTTTCTGTAAATACCTCAGCTCAGCTCTGAATCACAGATCAAAGCCATTCTTCATTCATCTTCTGGAGCTGAATGGCAATTTATAATGTCTGTGGTTTTCACTAATCTGTTTTCATGTCATTTTACTTGAAATCAACAGAAAGCTGCACACAATGGCACACTGAGCTGCCCCATGGAGCCAATGTAATTCAAGCAGACCACGCCCAGGCAGAACCCACAGGTAGATGGAGCCTTTCTCAGACTCAGCATTAATCTTTGTAAACAACTTGTTTTGATGAAAGCTAGAGACAACCACAAAAATTCGTGATTATCATGAAAGACAACTCAACCCCTTCCTCTTCCCACTCCTTTCTGTACTTCCCAATGACATCTGTGGCTTTGTCAATTTAGCCGCCATAAAGGAAGGGCGGAGGTTGGGCTGTTTCCCTCACAGAACATGTGGATAGGCAGTTCTGGAACCTTCTGAGAATGGCTCATTTGCAGAGCTTTGTGAGAATTCTAGGATAGGAAGATTATGTTTCCTTCTGTCTTGTTTTCCACTCAAGACCAAACTCCTGAAGGCAGTCATTATGTCTGTCTCGGAAGTTGCTTTTCTGAGACATGGCTACTATTAATTGCATTCACCCTCAGCTCCTAGGGCAGAGCAAGGGCTAGGGGGAGTCATTTAGTGGCTGCAAGGCCTGGTGGGGCAAGATAGCCCAAGAGCATGGGAGCTAATGGTAGATATTTGACAAAGTCTCAGGTTAAATTCATCACTAAGCAAGCCCAACGGGTCTCCAGCAATGCTGAATAAAATGAGAGGATGAGTGCTTTTATCACTGAAGAGCTTCTCTAACTGTAGAGAGCTTAGCTGGCATTTAGGCGAGCAAAGAAACACTGCTGAATTGGCATTTCTAAGGCCTGTGAGTGCCTTGGGGTTCAATCCCTGGAACAGCTTTCTCTAGGCTACTAGAATCTGTCGTTTCCACAGTTAGGCCCCTGAAGTTTCTCTTTGATCTTCTCCTTGGTGACATACTGACCTGGAAAAGGAAAAGTTTGGGGGCAGGAATAAGGAAGGGGTAGATTTCCTCTTCACTCTCAGTTCAGCTTTCCAGTGAGGCACACTGCCCCATATACTGTACCTCCATTCATAAAGCAATTTCAGATGCATTGCTTTCATCTTATACACGAAGACATTGACTTGAGAGAGCAATGCTGCTGGGAGTGGAGCCCCCACATACCGTGCTGGAGTATTGACAGGCTTGATCATGTGCAGGTCTTCGGCAGGCCACCACAGCAGGTGAGGATCATGATTGCAGCTTCCTGTCATGCCCAGAAGACACGATTTTGCAGCAGCACTCCCCAAACTCTGGCTCTTTCAACCTTTCCATTTGCTCTTCCACAATACGATTTCCCCTGCGCCTTGTATACATGAGGGGTAGAGATGTCCAAATAGGGCTAAATGACTTTAATGTGTCAAAAGAAAGTTTTCCTTAATGCAGTCAATACAACTCATGGAGACATACAAGGTCAAGGATAAGCCATCATGGGATGAGCACGGAGCCAGGGACAGGTGGTGAAGTAGGTCACCAAAGTATGTGGTCATGGACAGATGCTGTGATATTTCTACTTAACTTCAGGACAGTGAAGCTTGCTGGGTTTAAGCTTTCTTTCCAACAGCACCTTCTAGTAAGTGGTTGAGGCTGGATTTGAATGTCTGACCCTAAGCTTCATGCTTTTTCTCTGTCACCTTGCTTGGGATGGGGAAACTATTCTAGAAATAAAGGAAAGCTCCCTGGCCTATTTGGAGTTATGATCATACACTATTGGATATGGGAGATATATATGTACATAAGGAGATGAGAGAAAGCCAAGTCTGTTTTCCCAGTGATATCAGATTGTGGTGCACCTCTTGCCTTGATCACATGGAACACAGTCCTGTCCCTTCCTACTAGAGACAAAAGCAACAGATTCAATGGATGAAGTTTGTCAGTGTAGTTGGGTGATGATGATATTGGAATGAACCAGACCCAGATTAACAGGCCAGAGAGTAGGGGATTCACAAACAAGGTGGGGGAATGGGAAGAGGAGTATAATGGGTTAAAGACTCTGGTGAAATTTAAAGTTCATTTTGTTTTGAGACAGGGTCTCACTGTGTCACTCTGGCTATCCTGGAACTCACTGCGTAGACCAGGCTGGCTTTGAACTCACAGACACCTGCTTGCCTCTGCCTTCCAAGTGCTGGGATTAAAGGCATGTGCTGCTACACCTAACTTAAAAGTATTTTAAGTAAAGAACAAAGTTTCCTTATGTGACGAATAGCAGTTAATAGAGACTCACTGTGGGATATTCAGTCTTACCAGGGCATCTGTCTCACACTCCTCTCACACACAAGACATGGGGAGCATTAGCATGGGAGAACAAATGGAAAGGTTCTAAGAGCCAGAGGTTGGAGTGGTCTGCTGCAGATTGGTGTCTTCTGGACATGACAGGAAGCTGCACACATGAGGTCACAGCAGCTGTGGCTGCTGCAGAAGATGTGTATGAGGACAAGTCAATCAACACTCCAGCACAGGGTGGGAGGACTCATGAAAGTCCTTCCTTAGCAGAGAAGTTGCTGGCAGTTAATGGCTGTGGTGTGGTAGAGAGCCATATTTCTTCACTGATATGGTCCATGCCTCCATGGACTTTAGTGGATGGTACTACACCCATGAGTGGGCAGGTACAGGTAGCACTAACGGGAATAAGTGGGTTATATACTTTAAAGAGATGTTGAGAGGGGATGGGAATAACAAGGAGCAGTCTGAGGCCGGAACAGAGTGAGGCAGAAATGGAGAGGGGACATGATTTAAATACATCACACTCATGCGTGAAGTTACTAACGAGTAAATAAGTAAATAAAAGATTAGGAGTAGGGATGCCGATCAAGGGTAAGGATTGGACTCCTTGAATGGTGGAAAGCAGGACAATTTGGAGATTCTGGGGTGGGGAGGGTGTGAGATCCAGGGCAGGGAGTGGTTTTAAATATCTTTTCAAGCAAGGACTCTCAATCTTATGCATTCAGTTAAGCATCCTTGACCTAGACGCAAGATGAGATGATTTAGGGAAGCATTACTTCCACTCAATGAGGGATTAGAGATTGAGTCTTATTTAGGAATAATATGGATAGAATCCAGGAAAGAAAGAACTGTCAATCATCTGAATCTAATGTGAGGGATACACATTTAGATTCTAATCAGAGAACACTCAAAGACCCCACAACTCACCTGAGCTTTGACATCCATGAAATAACCAGACAGCCTTGGAATCAGGAGCTCATCTGCTGTGTAGACCAATATATGTAGGGAATTTATGATTAACCTGGGGACAATATAACTTACTTACCAGAAAACTTCCCATCCTCTGAAATGTCCCATGGAGTATTCAAGCAGGTTTTCTCTTAGTGGCTTCCAGAGAGCTTTCCCTTTACTGAACCCAGCAGCATAAGGAACAGGGAGGAGAGAATGTCAAGCTTACCATACCAATGCCATACTTCCAAGGAGAACATAGATGGTACCTGTGCTCATCAGGACTTCAACCTGATGGTATGGTCAGTGTCTTGGTCCTGTACTGGTTACCTTTCTTGTTGGTATGACTGAAAATATGGCAGGAAGCAAAATGAGAGAGGACAAGTTCCTTTAGGCTCTCAGACAACCTGTCACTGTGGGGAAGGCATGGTGCTGGGCTGTGTGCATAGATGCCTGTTCATGACTCAGTGGACTGGGAAGCAGAGAGCAAGGAATGCTGGCACTCATTGGTCCTCTGTCTCACGCTTTCATTCAGTCTGGGCTTTCAATCCATGGGGTGGTGTAACCCCCTGTCAGGGTAGGTCTTCCTTCCTCAGGTAACCCAGGGAAACTCCTTCACAGACATGCTGAGGAACCGGGTTTTTCCCTAGGGTGTTCTAAGTTCAACCAGGCCTCCAACAGCAAGGGCAGTTTTGTTTAGTGCTATCAGGGGTGAGGGAGGGTTACTTGGGATCAGCTTTTAACTTCAAATGTGTCAGCTGGAATTCACAGCACCAGTGTCATCTCAAAGACTAACAGTAGAACAGCACTTTTAGAGCTACTCTGCTCTTTACAATTCGAGGTGTTTCCCAGAGACATCTCGTGCTTGTCTAATCCAGCAGAGGTGCAGAGTCAGGGAAGTAGATGTGTTAACATTGGCACAGGACTTAGCAGAAATGTGAGAGGAGTTATGATGAATTCTCTAAAATAAAAGGAAAACAAGCATTATGCATGCCTTCCCATGCAATACTCTGCAGTTGAGCTAGATACAAATCTGATGTGACTATAAGCTACTCATTCATACCTTCCTCGTAGGAGCTGAGTCCAGGGTCAGCTAGCTCCTCACTATGGTCAAATACTGTGTGTGGTGTGTGCAGTAGGGATGAAGAATCTTTTTCTTCATGCAGAGACACACGTGGTAACTGCTGGCATGAAGCATAGCCACACACGTGGAAATAATAGGTTTGGGGCAGAAAACTGGACTTATAATGAGTTTTGATCCATGGAAATTGAACCTGTAAACCAACCTGACTCTGCCTGATATGATGAATTTGAGGACTGAAGAAAACCGTTAAAAGCCAGCGAGTCTCCTGAAGCTTTGGAGAGCCCTCTTACCTTGATCCCCTCTTGGGCAGGAGGGACACAGCTTCATGCTGTACAGGTCTTAGGTGTGAGGAATTTACTAGAGACATAAAATGTTATATTTAGGGCATGAGGAGGGGAGTTAAGAGGGTAGTAGAGGCAAAGAAAGGCAGAGAGAAGGAGAGAGTAGTGAAGTAGGGGATGGCCATGACCATGTGGAGACAGGGGGGAAGGGAACGGGGAAAGAGGGGGAGCAAGGAGGCAAGAGGCAAGGCAGAGAAGCAGGAGTAAGAGAGAGAGGAGGGGGCAAGCCCCTTTTACAGGGCCAGGTCTACCTGGCCGTTGCCAGCTAACCATGGAGAGGAGCATACCTGGCTGCTGCAAGGTATCTGTGGGGGTGGAGTTTATACAGACTGCTAACAGTTCCCAGTAGCCACTGATGACCCTAACCCCTCATGGGAAAGAATAGCCAGAGTAATTAGACACAGAACACACAGATTTAACTTTTTAGTCCTGCGCATTCATATTAGTCAGAAAGCTTTTGGCCACAATATGTAATCAAACCATAACTGAAAAAAATGTTAGAAGTCTTTGTTCACATGCATCGTGAGCTGCAGTGATGACAAGATGAAATAAAGCTTAACAGCATTTTCAAAGACCTCAGCTTCCTTCCTTCTTTACTGAGTCCCCGCAACATTGGCTTTGTCCTTAGAACAGTGATGAAATGTCTGCTCAAAGACCAGCCATCACTCCCGGGTCAGCAATAGCCAGAGAAAGAAGGAAGATTTTTAACGTGTGCGTGCGCGCGTGCGTGTGTGTGTGTGTGTGTGTGTGTGTGTGTGTGTGTG